>JAQQSV010000929.1:42513-85125 GCA_028646515.1 Pseudochirops corinnae | reverse complement strand
TGTGTATGTGTGTGTGTGTGTGTATATATGTGTGTGTATATATATATATATATATATATATATATATATATATATATATATATGTACATACATACATACATACATTTATATTCCCTTCACTTATCCTCATACTGAGAAATGTTTCATTAGTTACAATTATTGTTTTTCCATGTTGGCATGTAAATAGTTCAACTTTGATAAGTTCCTTAGGGTTTCTTTTCCATGTTTAGCTTGTCATGCTTCTTGTGTTTGAATGTCAAATTTTCTGTTCAGTTCTGGTTTTTTCCTCAAGAATGTTTGAAAGTCCTCCACCTTATTGAATGACCATATTTTCCCCTGAAACCTTATACTCAGTTTTCCTGGGTAAGTGATTCTTGGTTTTAAATCTAGCTCCCTTGATCTCTGGAATATCATATTACAGGCTCTTTGTTCCTTTAAATGTAGAAGCTGCTAGATCCTTTGTTACCCTGATTGTTTTTCCACAGTATCAAACTGTTTCTTCTTAGGAGCTTGTAATATTTTCTGCTTGGTCTTGGAACTCCAGAACCTGGCTATAACAGTCCTAGGAGTTTGTTTTTTGGGGGGATCTTTTTCAAGAGGTGATCCTTTGAATTCTTTCAAGTTCTATTTTGTCCTCTGACTCTAAAATATCTGGGCAATTTTCCTTGAGAATTTCTTGAAGGATTATTTCTAGGTTCTTTTTTTGATCATGGCTTTCAGATAGTCCAATAATTTTTAAATTGTCTCTCCTGGATTTAGCTTCCAAGCTAGTGGTTTTTCCAATGGGATATTTCACATCACCTTCTATTTTTTTTTTCCATTTGTTTGGATCTGTTTAATAGTATCTTGATTTCTCATAAAGTCACTAGCTTCCATTGGCTCCAATCTAATTCTGAAGAAATTATCCTCTTCACTAAGCTTTTGAAATTCTTTTTCCATCTGGAAAATTCAACTTTTTAAGGCATTCTTTTCCTCACTGGCTTTTTGGGGCCCTTTCACCATTTGAGTTAGTCTATTTTTTAAGGTGTTATTTTCTTTAGTCAGGTTTTTGACTCTCCTTTCATGATTTTCTCTCATCATTCTAATTTCTTTTCCCAATTTTTCCTCCAGTTCTCTTACTTGATTTTCAAAATCCTTCTTGAGCTCCTCCATGACCTGTAACCACTTTATATTTTTCTTGGAAGCTTTTTGTGCAGGAGTTCTGACTGTGTTGTCTTCCTCCCATTCCATCCTTTGATCTTTTTTGTCCCCAAAAAAGGAATCTACAGTTGGATGGCTGTGCTGGCTTTGCTTCCTTTGCTTGCTCATGTTGCCGGTCAATTACTTGACTTTTGAGCTCTTTGCCACACTACAACTCTGATTCCAGAGAGGAGAGCTTTGTCCCAAATCACTCGGGGTTCGGCAGCCACCAGAGCTTTTAGAAGGATGCTGTCTCTACAGACCCCACAAGCTTTGGCTCGCTGGTTTATATACCTCAGCACCACCACTCCAGACACAATCCAGATCCAGGCAGGTTAAGGCAAGAGTGCTCTGAATGGTTGCTTTCTCCGCTCCCCCCCCCCCCACACACACGCTGCAGGCCAGGAGCTCTGAAGCAGCAATGTATAGGTGGCTGCAGAGCTGTTGCTGCATCTCTGCCACTTCTCCCTCCCGAGGCAAAGGCCAGACCACACTCCACCACCTCCCCCTGCCATCAGATTTATCAGAGTTCAACTGGCCTTTTATTTTGTCTTTGGCATTTATGGATTGGTGATTCTGAAAACTGCCATAGCTGCTGGTGATCCACTCTCCCAAATGCTCCAGCCTGAGCTGGTTGGGGCAACCCTGGGAATAAAACTGTGAGCTTACATGGTCTTGGGCTTGGCTCCCAGTGTTCTGTGATGAACCTTTCCTCTCCACCTGCCAGGCTGCCCTCAGTGGGATATTTGTTTCTCTCTGTCACTTTGTAGGTTCTGTAGCTCTAAAATTTGTTTAGAGGCATAATGTGGGGGGAGCCATGGAGTTTTCCTACTTCTACACCACCATCTTGACTCGCCCCTCCCAATTGCTTTTGGTCTAGTCATGTCTTGTACTATAATCTCCATCAAACTGTTGTACTTTTATCTTTCTATCTTAATCAGGTCTAGAGGCAAGATGACACATTTCAAATTCCAAAATTTTATGCTACATTAAAAGTCAGAATATATTCTCTTACCTCCATTCAGGGATTTAGTTTATTCTGAATCAGTGGCGTTTTGCCCTGTTAAAAATAGAATTTCACTTTTACAATTCAGCCACAAATCTTATTTAGTTAATTTAAAAAATACATATTTTGTAAAGCCATTCACAAGCAGTTCTCCTGAAGGCTGCTGCTATGAATAACTTTAAGGATTTAAATGCATAGTATAGTAAACTCTCTATTTATTCAGCAATAAATTAAAGGAAAACATTCAAGAAACTAAAGCATAACATTCACAACAATATAACATAAAAACTTATTACTAAGTTGGCCACATAGTTTTAAACAAAACATATCATTCAGTAAGTCACAATCTCATCAGTCAGCACAGGTTAGCTAAATAAAGTCTTCTTTCATCTTGACTCAAGACTGGCTTCCAAACCCCTTGGTACCACTTCCATGGGCCAACAGCTCCCAGACTTTGCCTGGATTCACCCAACTCTTCTTGGGATTCACATGTAGGTAGCTCTCCACTTCTGTTTTATATCTCAGTTCATAAGAACTGCTCCACTTCAAGCCCTTCACAGTTTCTGTTTCTAGGAAGACAAAGCTTAACTGAGGTACAACAATATTTATATATATTATTGGCCCTATCATCTCAATTCACTTTCTGTCTGACAGAGTAACACAAGTCAACAGTAAAGTCCTCTTTCAGGACTTCTGTAACAACAGTAAAGTCCTCTTTCAAAAGACAAAATGCTTCTGTCTGACAAAATAACATTAACACAGATGGAACAACAGACAGAGTGCCAACATCACAAATATTTTCTCTCTTAGCTCTCAGAAAATAACACAGACCAACAGAGCACCAAAATCACAAGCATTCTCTCCCTCAGTTCTGCTCACTACCTGCTCTGCTCAACCTTGTCTCTGTTCTGCTCCTTCCTATTCCACCCTTCCTGTTTGGCTCTTTCAAAAGCTCCTCCCACTGTGGGCTACATATAATTACTCCTGTAATTACACTAGGCCTATTAAGGGCAAGAAGGTCTTGCAATTCCCTTAGGCCTATTAAGGGCAACATAATATATACTCTTTCCAACAAAGAGTCCTGATACAATCAAAGGCAAGCCTCAAAGGCACTTGAATAGCTGAAATAAGCAACAAAGTACTACTTTTCTTGCCATTACATATTTTCACATACATGGTAGAACACAAAGAGAGGATCTTTTTTCTAAGTATACTTCCTTCTAAGTTTCCTTTTCTTCTCTTCTGTACAATTGTATTTATTTCTCTCCTTCCTTCACTCCCCCTCCATAGCCCAGAGAAGGCTACAATTAAACATGAATACAATACACACACATTTATATATATATATATAGATATAGATATATATACATATATATATCTATATATATAATACATATATATGTATATATGTATACACACATACATGCATACATACATATATGTAAAACCATGCTGCACATACCTCTAATTATGAGTTTTTAAATGTTCTTTTATGTTATTTAAAGTGCAAGATAACAATTGTAAATTTCTTCAAAAGACTTACTTAAGGAAAACCTGAAAATGCAAAATAAGTCCGCTCTAAGAGCTTTCCATTCCATCTGCCTTTTCTCATAAACCTTTCTCATTAAAGACCTTAACCAAAAATATAGGTGTACTTAATTTTGTACTCTTAGAAAAAATTACAATTAATTTTTGAAAGAAAAAGAATGGAAGAAGTATCTTCATGAATATTAATTTAATTGCACACCTTATCATTTCAAACCACAAGTGATAATTTAATTCTGCAAAACAGATTATTTCTTTACATGAGTTTGCAAATGATCAGTTCCCACACAGACACAGACACACACACAGACACACACACACATTTATGTGGCAATACCAAAAGCAACAAAGTACTTGAGAGAATTTCAAATAATGAAATTACTGAAAATAAAATGGCTAGATTTCATTATTAGTTATATTTAGTGACTCAAAATTAGCTGCAATGTGCCACTGTGTGAACTAGTTTATGATATAAATTTTTCTGCACATCTATTATATATGCATAAATGTGTTTTTATAATCATATTTCTACTATTATATATTCATAAACCTTTCTTAAAATAAAATTTATTTATATATTTTGTTTATCTATCACCTATATTCCATTGTTCCCTTCCTCTAAACTTTTACAGAGAGCTATCCCTTGGAATATAGAAGAGAAGAAAAAAAAAAACAAGACTATAGCAAAACTAACTAACCCATTAAAAAAGTCATATATTATAGAAATGGCCTAGGTCCATAGTCCCTAAGCTATGCAGAGAACATACTATACCTTCTTATAGCTCTTCTTTGTGTCTAGTTCATTCAGTTTTTGGCCTTATCTTGACAGATGTAAGCTAAGATCTAAGCCATCAGGACAAGCAACTGTAAGTATATTATCTCCTCCAGCCTTTCCAACTCACCTTTGTGAATTGTCTTTCCCATCAAGTTGCAAAATCTTTGAAGGCAATGGCTACCATACTTGCTTTCTTGTAGTTGAATCTTCAGTCACAGGATAAAGTAAATGCTGAATAAATGGTCAATCTATTTGTCTAAGTATTTTCTTTTGTTTCTTTTCTTTTGACTTTTTGTATATTTTCTGCCCTAGTTGTGTTTTCTATCCATCATATGATTCAGTGGAACTAATATTTTCTGCCTCTTATGGAATGTAGAAGGGTCAGATTCATTCACTAATTCCGCAGTGGAAGTAGACACAGAAACACAACAACCATATCCTGAAGCAAGGTTATTTGTGCTAGATGTACCAGAATGCTGGATAGGCTGAGATATAGGTGGTGTATAGGTGCTTTAAATATGTTTTTGTTCTCTATTATGCTAAAAGTATCCATTCTTAGTTTCATTGTATGTTAAGGAAAGAAAACATATATATTTAGAACAACATATAGCCTGACTTTCAAAATATTTGAAGCTTTGAAATGACATAGATTACTGCCAGAAGTTTCATAGTATGTATGTATGCTTCCAAAATATCACTTTACCATAGTGATTATTCTAATTGGTGTAAAATATTTAGGAATTTAGGACAAATGTACATATTTTATGAAATACTTTTGTCTAATCCTCTATTGTTGTGCATATAAGCTTATAATTCTTAAGTGTCAGAATCTTAAGAGAAATAGAAACAAATGTGTAGAATATTCTAACTTTACAGATTCAGAAACTGGGCTCTGAGTCTAGGCTCTGACTACCCTTCTTTCTCCATTATTACATACTTTACTACTAGACATTTTATGTTCACAGACATGCTCTGTATTAAAAACTGCATTTATTTGCTGAGTAAAAAAAATTACTTCCATTAGATACTAATAATACAATATACTAGAGTGGTAGAAAGAATTAGATTTAAAATCAAAGACACTGTGGTTAATCCTAGTTCTGATAGCAGTTTTACATAAATTACATAATTTCTGTGGCTCTTGTTTTTCTAATAAATGTAGATGGTTAAACTAGACACCATTTAAAAGCTTCAAGTTCTGAACCCAAGATCCTATGATCTACCACAGCTTTTTGCATGATATGGAAAATCCTAGAGAAATTAGTCACATCCTTATGGATGAAGTTTGATGCTTAATATGCTGTATCAAATTTGATTTTTTTTAAAAATCCAAGGTGTATGATCTAGAGGCCACTTCATTCTACTCCTACATTACTGAGCCCTCAGTAATATACCTGAAAACTGGGCATTTAAACTTATCTAAATGATCCAATACTTCTCAATGTAACTCATTCTTCTTTTGGACAGGTCTAATCACAGAATATTTGTCTTAACATCAAGCCTTAATTTTTCTTTATGGTACTGCTACTTATTGTTTAGTGTTACCTTTGGGGTGAGCAGCCTACCTATAAACCTTATTCTAAATGATAGTCCATGAGATACATAAAGGTAAATATCAAGGCCCTTCTTGTTCAGTCATTTCAGGTATGTACAACTTGCCATCACCCCATTTTGGGTTTTCTGGGCAAAAATAGTGGAATGATTTGCTATTTCCTTCTCAACTCATTTTACAGATGAAGAAAGTGAAACAAATAGTATTAACTGACTTGTCCAAGGTCACACAGCTATTAAGACTATGAGGCTGCATTTGAACTCAGCTATTGCTAACTCTAGCCCCAGCATTTTATTCCCTGTGCTCCCTAGCTATCCAAGATCCCTCCTAAGTTTTCTCTTCTTCATGTTAAACATCTTTTGTGCATTCAACCAAGTCTTCATAAAATATGGTGCCATCAGAATTACATAGTACAATTCTATATGTTGCCTCACTAAGGAATATTATAGTAAGACTATCATTTCTCTCATTCTTGGTAGTATGTCTCTTTTAATATAGGACAGACTAGCATTGTATTCTCTTGAATGAATGAATGACTAAATGATAAAGCATTTATTAAGCAATTACTATGTGAAAAGCAGTCATATCAAAGCTAAGTACTGCAGACAAATACAAAAGCAAGAAAGCTCCACTTTCAAAAAAATGTACATTCTAATGAGGGAAATAGCACATATAGGAGGTTGTAAGGCATGTCAGAAGGAAAATTTCCATCACCCCTGAGGTACAACACCAAATATGATGTTAAGACATCATTATTAATGATAAATGATATTAATAAAACCATCTCCATTTCTCATGCTGTTATTTGACAATGATGAGGCCTTTGATGGCAAGAATTTTCTTTTGTGATCATCACTGGTTCAGGCTATTGAGGAAACAAAAGCTTCAGAACCAGCAGAAGTCAGTTAGGAAGCCCACAAGTAAAGATTTCCTGGATGATTGCTATGGGGACTTGAGTAGAATTTGTGACTATTGTTCTATATGACTGAAGTGAGGGACAAAAGTAGTAGGAAGAAAGAGGCTACGAAGTTTGAAAGGGGCTCAGAATTAATATGGCAGTCACTTAAAAGAAGACAGTAAATCAAATTCTGAACTTAATAAAGGTGGAAAATAACCTTGGACCTAGTACATAACAATTGCCATGAACTTTATAGGGTAAAAAGTTTTCAAAGAGTGAATAGTCCAGGTGAGAGACAATGAGGGGCTCAGTTAAGGTGGTTGCAGTGGGAATATGAAGGTAGCGAGAAGGGAGATGTGAGATGTGTGGAAGAAGTAAAAGTGATATGATGTGACAACTTATGTGGGAGGTACAGGACAGGGAAATGTCAAAGATCAATTTCAGACAATGAACTTGAGCAGCTATAGAGATGGCAGTGACATCAACCAAAATAGAAAAAATGGAGGGGTTTGTCCAGTGAAATAAAAGGGAAAGATATAGCACTCTTAAATTAAGAGAGTAGTTTGATTGCATTTTCACAAGGAGAAAAAAAATCACCAGATTTTAGCAAAATAAAAAAAGAGAGAGAGAGAGACAGAGAGAGAGAGAGAGAGAGACAGAGAGAGAGAGAGAGAGAGAGAGAGAGAGAGAGAGAGAGAGAGAGAGAGAGAGAGAGAATTCTTGATACACTGTCTTTGTGGTACTGGCAGAAAATCCACTAGACAGTTACACATCTTTAGGGTTTTCTGCATGAAGATGATAAGTGAAGGCAGTTTTAAATATCATCAAGGGAGAAAGTACACAGAAAATAAGAAAGACAAAAAGTGAACACTAAACTACAGGAGAACTTTTCATATGCAATTTCACTTTTAGACAGTATCTATTCCAATGCAAAAGAATTGGATATTCTGTCTTGCCTCTTTCTGACTCCTATCCATAGCTTTGCAGGTGGTAGGGTTATGAGTGTGGAGATGGTGGAGAGAGTCTTTTTGTTTGTCAGGATATCTCATTCAATTGCAATGAACTGGAATTGGAATGACCACATCTTTGGGTCATATTCAGTTTTTCTATATTCATATTAATACAGTCTTAACTAATATTGTCACAGAGAGAACACTGAAAAATCGAAAAACTTCAAATTAAGTGCTATTTACATATAAAATTGAGGACTATTTAAAATAATGGAAAATAAGAATCAAAGTCTGTTACTAAGCAATTAAGGATATTTTTCATAATTTTAAACTTATATGCCAGCATCATCTTTGTCACCATCATCATCATCATTGCCAATCTTTCTATACTGCCTATTATCTGTCATGATATTGTGCTCAGCCCTTTAGAAATAGAATATCATTTGATTCTCACCACCCTGTAAGGTAGATGCTAATATTAACCTCATTTTTGAGGATGACATTGTCACTGAGGCTAAGTGACATGATCAGGGTCACATAACTAGGAAGTAAATAATCTGAGGTCAGATTTGAACTGAAGTCTTCATGGCCACAGATCTGGTCTATATACTTCACCATCTAGCTGCCTCAGTAAACTTGTAAATATCGACATCAACATCTACATGTACATGTATTTTGAATAATTATAACTTCCAACCTTTTATCAATGAAAAAAGATGAACAAAAATGTTATCAGAAATAAATCAATATGTAAATAAAATATTATTAATAGTACTAAACTTACCGCTAGCTTTTCCCCCTTATTATCTTCAAACAATAACTTTTAATCCTGTCTGTGTTCCTTAGTTTCTTAATAAATTCAAATACTAGATATTAAATAAGCACATGAAAAAAAAGGTGAGGAGTTGGTACCTGAAAATATCTCTCATTATGCATCCCAAATTAAAACTGTACTTCCTTCCCTGGATTTAAAAAAAAAATCATCCTGATAGCTCTCATAATTGTATAAACACCACTACCACTTAGGTCTCTGGATAACTTCCATAAATAATGCTTAATATAATAGATGCTGTATGAGTCAATTCCATGTATCCATTATATTGAAAATAGCAACTGTACCAATTTTATCAAAAGAATGATTTTTGCAAAAGTTAATTTTTGCCTGCCACAATGTGTCTGATAATTGGTTAATCCAAGTTTCATCTATAACATTCATTCATTTTCTCAATTCCTTTCTCATATGTTAGTGAATTTTTTTTTTTAAGCATGCACATGAATAAAGTGAAGTTGGGAAGTTATTGAAAATATGACTGTACCTTCACAGAGTTTCTGAGTCCAAAACATTAATAAAAACCTTGGCAGCTGCTTGCATTTCAACCTTGATGTGTATCAAAGGGCAAAAGAACATTTTTGTGAGGATATCTTTTTACATGACAAAAAAAAAATGGTTCAATCTTCCAGGTTCTTTGAGTTTCTCTGGAAATTGTAGGGAATTAGTCTAGTATTAGGTGAACTATAGAATTTTGGGGAAAAGATCATTCTCATCTATCCATTAATTGTATTTACAAAGAGGGTTTTGAATAAAATGTATTTCTTATACCTTTTCTATGTTACTCACTAGTTATTAAATTAAAGAAGCCTGAACTACTACTGATCTATCAAACTTTATTTGACTTCCTAAAGGAAAATAATTTAGACTTTCATGGGAATTTTTTTCATGACTTCCATGAAAATAAATGTTATATCCATCCTACTTTGATACTCTGATTGTCTTATTATTTAATTTATATGGGTACTCATTCCAATTATGCAAATTCCAACCTATGTTTCTCTACCTTCTCTGTATAGGTCTTGATTATGTTCTGTTGTACATCTTCTTCAGACTGTCCATTTAAAATGTGCAGTTTTCTTCTAGCTATCTTGATATTGGGTGGATACGAGTGGATCATATGGAGAATCCATCAATTACACTTGACTCCATATCTGGCAAAGAAATTGCTGATTTCACATTGACATTTTTCACCTTTTGACTTATATTGTCAGTTAGATAGCAATAACTTGACATCAAAACATCATAACAACTTGAAATAAAAAATACACAATCATAGTGGAACTAGAATTCAGATTAACTAATTTAATTGACTATTATTTTTTTCCTTTTATTTATTTTTATTTTTTAAATTAATTAATTTATTTTCTTGTTTACATCACTCATTTCCATGAGATTTTGAGTTGCAAATTTTCTCCCCAACTTTCCCCTACCCACTATCCCAAAACAGTGATCCCACTATATATCCCCTCCCTCAATCTGTTCCATCCTATGTTCTAGCCCATCGCTCATTTGATTTCCCAGTAGGGCAAGATGGGTCTCCCTACCCCAGGGCCTGTATAGCTTAATTCCCAGGTGCATGTAGTTAATAATAATAATAATACACACATGTACATATATATTTTTAACATTTGATTATAGAACTTTAAATCCTGTATTCTTTCCCTTCCTCCTTCGTCACCCACCCACACTGGAAGGACAAGCAATTCAATACAGGCTGTACATGTGTAATTACGCAGAATATCTCCACAGTGGACACATTGTGAGAGACTGATTATATGTCCCTCCTTCCTATCCCACCCCCCTTTGTTCTATTCTCTACCCTGTCCCTTTACAGAAGTGCGTACTTCCACCACCCTCCCCCCTAGTCTGTCCTCCCCTCCATCATCCCACCTCTCATTCCCAACCCCCCTACTCTCCTGTGTGGCAAGATATCCAATTTAGAGTATATGTCATTCCTTCCCTAAGGCAAATTAAATGAGAGTAAGGTTGACCCTTTCCCTTTTGCCTTCCTGTTCTTCCCCTCCATTGTAACACTTATCTCTAGCCTCTTCTATATGAGAAGTTTAACCCCATTCTGTCCCTCGCTGTCTCTTCTCATTCTAATCCTCTCCCACCTCAGAATTTCACCTTTTAAAGTATCATCCCTTCCTATTCAATTGATACTGTGCCCTCTATGTACATATATATATATATATATATATATATATATATATATATATATACACACACACACACACACACATTCTCAGATATGTGTTCATATGCATTTGTAAACCCTCCTACATAGACATGTGTGTAGGAATGTATATATATTCCCTTCACTTATCCTCATGCTGAGAAAAGTTTCCTAAGTCACAATTATCATTTTGCCATGTTGGCATGTAAATTGTTCAACTTTGCTAAGTTCCTTATGATTTCTTTTACTTGTTCGCTTTCTCATGCTTCTTGTATTTGAGTGTCAAATTTTCTTTTCAGTTCTGGTTTTTTTTAGCAAGAATGTTTGAAAGTCCTCCACCTCACTGAATGACCTTATTTTCTCCTGGAACATTATACTCAATTTTGCTGGGTAGGTGATTCTTGGTTTTAATCCTAGCTCCCTTGATCTCCAAAATATCATATTCCAGGCCCTTTGATCCCTCAATGTAGAAGCTGCCAGATCCTCATTGTGGTTCTACAGTATTCAAATTGCTTCCTCTTGGCAGCCTGTAGTATTTTCTCCCTCATCTGGGGACTCCGGAATCTGGCTGTAACATTCCTTTGAGTTTTCTTTTGGGGATCTTTTTCAAGAGATGATTGGTGAATTATTTCAAGTTCTACTTTGCCCTCTGGTTCTAAAATATCAGGGCAATTTTCCATGAGAATTTCTTGAAGGATGCTTTCTAAGTTCTTTTTCTGATCTTGGCTTTCAGGTAGTCCAATAATTTTTAAATTGTCTCTCCTGGATCTATTTTCCAGGTCAGTGGTTTTTTCAAGGAGATATTTCACATTGCCTTCTATTTTTTCATTTGTTTGCATCTGTTTAATAGTATGTTGATTTCTCATAAAGTCATTGGCTTCCATGTGCTCCACTCTAATTCTGAAGGAATTTTTCTCCTCAGTGAGCTTTTGAGATTCTTTTTCCATCTGGAAAATTTGACTTTTTAAGGCATTCTTCTCCTCATTGTCTTTTTGGGCCTCTTTTGCCATTCAAGTTAATCTATTTTTTTAAGGTGTTATTTTCTTCAGTCAGGTTGACTCTCTTTTCATAATTTTCTTGCATAATTCTCATTTTTCTTCCCAATTTTTCCTCCACTTCTCTTATTTGGTTTTCAAAATCCTTTTAAGCTGATCTATGGCTCTTAGATAGTTTTCATGTTTCTTGGAAGCTTTAGATGGGGGAATTCTGACTGTTTTTTCTTCCTTCTGTTCCATACTTTGATGCTTTTTGTCCCCAAAATAGGATGCTAGTGTTCATTTGCTGTTTATACTTTGTTCTCTTTGCCTGCTCATGTTGCCAGTGAATTCCTTAATTTTTAGGTCTGTGGAATTCTGCTTCCAGGGGGTTAAGTTCTGTCCCAAATTGCTGGGGTTTTTGCAACCACCAGAACTATTAGGAGACTGTTGCAACCCCCACCAGCTTTGGCTCACTGAAAACGCACAAAGGACCACCACCCAAGACCATAATCCACATCCAGGCTGCTCTAGCAAGAGCACTTAGCCTCTGAATGATTGATTGGCACCCCCTGCAGGCTGCAGGTGGGGAGCTTCTCAAGCAGCCACATGGAGGCTGCTGCAGGGCTGCCACTTCTGCTGCTTCCTTGCCCTATAGGTAGTTCAGCTGGATTGCTTTTGTCCCCCAAATTGAGCTGAGTTCCACTGACATTTCACTTAGTCCTTGTTACTTATGGCTTGATACTTCTGGAAACTGCCACTCTCCTGAAAGCTCCAACTGCAACTCATCTTGGCTGCCCCAGGGCCAAGCCACGGTTTCTGGCTGGGTTGGTTTCAGCTCCCAGGACGCTATGATGAGCCCTTAGTGCCAAGCTGCCTTCAGCGGGAGATGTGTTTTTCCATATTTTTGTGCGAGTTTTGGAGCTGTAAAATTTGTTTAGAGTCATCTTTTATGGGTATTTGAGGTGGCTATGTGCTGCTTCTGCACCGCCATCTTGGCTGCACCCTCCCTTAATTGACTATTACTAAGCCTCACTTTTTTCTCAAAGAGTACCACTTCATTTAAATATTTGTTTCACAGCTCCACTGCTGTTGTAAGTAGAAGTTTATGTGACTAGGCATGTTTTACAATCTGGATTAAATTATTATATCCATGTTGTTTTATATTTAACTTCCTTCACTCAGATACATATACTCAAAAGAAGGTCATGAGAAGTAAAAAAGATCTTCTTTTCCAGGCTTATGAAATTCATGTCTTTGATATAAGTGTACAGTTATAGGATAATAAAATTGCGTTAGAGCTGGAGAGGATATTAGAAGCCAATTTATTGAACTGCTTCATTTTACAGACGAGGAAACAGAGGCCCAAGGAGGCTAAGGAACTTGTATGCAGGTAGACAGTATCAATCATTCTAAAGAAAGTGAAAATTTTCAAGGGATTTCTTAGCTTTGATTGTTTTCTGTTTTTTTGTTTGTTTGTTTGAACATTTTTTAAAGTGTTAGTATTTTTGCTCCTCAATTTTAATAAAAGTGAGTTTATAATACCGTGTATAAATCAGACAAATCTGGAAATTATCTCCACTCTTAATCAGGAAGAATGCTCTAGTGTTTTGTTTTGTTTTTCTAACTGAAGCCTCTAATTCATTATATAGCCTCCTCAAATAGTGTATAGCAGATGGGAAGAAAGACACTTCTGAATAAAACCAAGGGAAAAGGGGACATAAAATATGGAAAATAATGATGCAATAACTAAAGACCGCTCAACCTATCAAGCTCATTCCTTTTATAAAACCTTATTTGGTCCCTAGTGGTGGTTTTTAATTATTTCTTGAATGGCTCTAATGGTTTGACTCTATGGTTTTGCTTGGTAGGTCATTCTAGTTGTTTACGAGTCTCTGTATGATCAAATGTTTCTTGACATCTGTTCAACTTTCTTTCTTAATACATTTGTGACCCATTGTTTTGTTGACTTTGTGGGGGAATATCACTTAAAGTAGCAACTTGAGCTTTACATTATTATACTGAAAAAACAATCTGACACTCAGAATACATTACTAACTCCTAAGCTATGAAGACCTTATTTTTCCATAGTGCTTTCATGGCTCATTGGTTATATGATCTTACCTTCTCTTATTGATTATTGTTTTAATTAAACCTACAAGTCTCTCTTGAATCCATAGATGGCAAAGAAAGGGCAATGATCCTCTGCAAATTTCTTTTATATTTTGTTTGACTTAAAAGACCCATAAAATCAACTTCATGAAGCATAATCATACAAAATTACTCAAAAATTTGAAAATTATTTAAAATTAAAGTTTGACAAATTATTGTTGGGAAAAATTTGAAATGGGAAGTTATTATGAAGGGACAAAATCAGTTATAACAAATTCCTTCGTAAGACAGACATTTGGAAATGTAGTGAGCTTCTAAACTCCTATCTTATTTGGAAACATCAGAAACTTAAAATTAGTTATGAAGATGCTTTAAGAAGATAACACCTTATTCAAAATAATCTCTTAAACCTAAATTATCACACAACAAAATAGAGAAAAATGGAAGAAAGTAAAAAAATGAAATAAGAGGTTAAAGAAAATAAAATGTACAATATAAAATTTCATTTCTATAAAATTTAAAAGCTTTTTCAAGATCAAAATTAATCTCTTTTATAAAGCAGTTTGGAAAAGGATTTCTTATAAAAGATTGATATCCAATACATACAGGAAACTGACATTAATATGCAGAATCTTAGATAAAAAAAATATGTATGGTTTTCAGAAGAAATGAGAAATTGTAAACAACTATCTTAAAAATCTTTCAAATTACTAAGGATGAGAGAAATATTTTTTTAAAACCTCTAGTTTTACTTCACATCCATCAAACTGATAAAGAAGAAAAAAAGAAATGGAAATATTAAAGGTTGGAAGAGCTTTGGAAAGAGAGGAACACTAGTACATGGTTGATGGAAATCTGGATTGATTCAATTTTTCTGAAAACAACAACAACAACATGGAATTGTATAGGAAAAGCAATTAAGGTTTTTGACTGAGAGTTCTGAGAACCCAAAGGAAAGGTATTACATAACTAAATAAACAGAATAGCCCTCTTTGCAGCAGCAGAATATAGGAAATAAAGTGGCTGTCCATCAATTAGGAAATGACTGACCAAATTGTCAGGAATCAATGTAATTTGGTATTATCGCACTGAAACCTGTGAATCAATATACTTTAACTAACCTACTATGTTCTAGGGACTGTGCTAAATGCTTGGGATACAACAAAAGCTAAAAGACAGAAGTGACCTTCAAGGAGCTCACAGACTAATAAAATTGATACATGTGAGGAATTCAGAAAGACCCAGAAGACTGAATGGAATCATGCCAAGCGAAGGAAGTTGGATGTTGTCTTTCATAATCAAAGAAGAGCAAAATGGCATCACTATGTTAGGGTCAGCAAAGCGTGAATACAACTGTGGCTAATCAAACCAACATGAGCTTGGAAGATTCTACCCGAGGGCACAAATAATCCATATGAACATTTGGAATAGAAATGTCTCTATACTTGTGTCTCTCATTTCTTTGGAGTTGCTGTGATTCTGCTTTGCTCATAAAGCACAGTACCTTCTTTGATGTAGGCTTACCAAGTTGGCTGGTTCTGTGCCAGTATCTCCCACATTCCAGAGTTGATTCCAAAGTTCTTCAGAGAGACTTTGAGAGTGTCGTTCTTTTGCTTCTTCTGATCTCTGTGTAACCTCTCCATATAGGTTATACAAAAGAAAGTACAACTAGGAAAATAATGTGTAATTATTATGATAATACGAATAACCATACTAAAGAATAGTCAAATTGATGAATTTCAAAGATAATTGAGGTCCTACAGAAATGTTACTAAAATATAACTGTTGCTGAGTTGAAAAGTAGGGACTATGGTGCATGCAGTATACACTGAAAGACATGCTAGATACAGTAGTCACTATTAATTAAATATTTTGCTTTGCCATAAAGAGAGGATCATGATGACAGGGGTCAAGTGACAATAGTGTAAATCGAGAGAATGCTATATTTTTTAAAAGTTCTTGATGTGGGAAGTTATGACTTAAAAGACTAATGTCCTGATATGTTCCTTTTGACATACCATGCCAAAGAGTTCTAACATTAACGAAGTTTATTTTTTTTTTAAGTATCCATTTCAATATTCTGAGGGAAGGATACAAGGTTGTTCCTTTAGGAAAAATATCCCATTGGGAAACATGTTATTACTTACATGAATTATTACTATAATCATGAAGGAAATAAAAGCAAAATACAATCTAGAATTGATTTCATTTTGTATGGGCATATACACAGATGAGACAGTGTGGTGTAATGGAAAGAGTGATAAGTCTGGTATAAGAGGAGCATTAAATCCTTCCTCTGATACTTACTATCTGTAGACCTTACCCAGGTCATTTTACCTTCCTCAGTTTTAGTTTCCTCATATGTAAAATGAAGGAATTAGACTAAATGGTCTCTGGGGTCCATTCTAGCAATAAAGCTATGATTCTAATTTTACGATATCTGCATATATGTGTGTGTGGGTATGTGTGTAGTTAGCTATACACACATTTATGTAGGATGGACAAATCCTTAAATAGGTGATGATAATGATGATGATGATGGTGATGATGATGATGATGATGATAATGATGATGATGATGATGATGGCAGATAGAAAGATAGAGTGTTATATTTTCTGCGTACTTCCCCCCCCCAAGGCAAAATAGTCATGTAAGAGAATATTTCCATTGCTTTCCTCTTTTGAAGGTACCTTCAGGTTACATACTGACTCTTTGTCATGCAGGCAGACAGAATGAAACTAAGAGATATTGCATTGTTGCAAAACATGCTTTGAAGATATCCCCTATAGTACAATGAACCCACAATTCATTGATTCGCTCAGTAAAGAAATTCATTTTGGACTTTAATTTACTCATATGTTTAAATGTCACTCTCTCTCCTTGAATTGTGATAGTCAAACAAGAAATGGACCAAATGCTACTTTCCCAGTGATGAATCACTCCAAAATTTAATGTTAAATACTCATATGATATAAAAGGTGCTGTTTTTGCTGTTCTTTAAATTGACTAAAAATTCTGTTTTAGAGTTAGATAATTGAGTAAACCCCTATGATACTTTCCTTAATTTATCTTATATACAAAATAGAAGCTCCTAGTCATGACGGCTAACTATAAATATATTTACATCACCCTTCTTAAAACCATGAAACTAAGTTAATGCTTCATCTGAATCTACATTTTCATAGTCCTATATTTTTCCCACTTTTTACAGAGTTTTTTCTATCACTACAAACTTTCTATTCCTCATCACTGAGGCTATATGATATGGTTATTTGTTATAATTACAGGGATTTCGGAGAGTACAGTCCAGAATCATCTTAGAAAACTCTGGTTCTGCAACTCAGACACCTTACCTGAAAAATGTGGGGTTTGGGATAAACTATTCTAAGGACTCTTTTAATTTTAATGTTTTGGTATCTGCAAGTTACTGACCATTTTTTTTTTCCTGTAGAACCCATGGCTAGATAGCACTAATTTGGTCCCACTTGAGTTTTATGCCTTTAACACTTTCTCTCCTTTAAATGAAAGAGTTGTCTTTTTCTCATAATCTAAAGGCTAGCTCTTATATTCCTTTAGCTAAAGATGAGATTCAGGTTTAGTTACTGTTGGGCACCAATATGGAGAGTGTAGGAGAGCAAGGCCATTAGCATACCTAAGGACCACCAAAAGGTGCCAGGTTGGAAATGGCATGGGTCAAAGCTTTCTTGCTGATCAGCAGTGAGGTTGGGTCCTTGCATTGTTGTTGCAGTTCCAGCCTAGGAAAGACAGGGAGACCCAGCCTCAAAAAGGAATGAGGGAGGAGTATTTCAATTCAATCTATTAAAACTTTAAAAAATATTGATACTTACAAAGAGATTCCAGCTCACAAAGCATTTAAACATACAGTCAATCGTTCAATAAACATTAGCCACCTACTATGTGCCAGGAATTGTGCCAATCACTTACAATATGAAAAAGAGGCAAAAGACAGTTCCTGCCCTCAAGAAGCTTACACTCTAAAGTAGAAAACAGCATTCAGATAAATATATATAAAGCAAACTATATACAAGACAAATAGGGAATAATTTAAGGAAGGTCCAAGACACTTAAACATAGATACATACATGTAAGCAAAGTCCACAGTTCTTTACATCTTTTCTGCTTCTTTACATCTCTTCCTTTCTCACTGTGCTCTGGGTTGATTCTAGTTTAATAGTCAGGCTCCACTGGAAATTGTATAAATCTCCCCCATAGGAGAAATTTCACATTTTAAGAAATATTTGCCAGACTTTCCCTTAATCCTACAGCCTATAGATGAGCTTTTTGTGCATGTATAATACTATGGTTTTTAGGTTATGTTTTATTAAATGTATATATGTATGGTATAAATATTATTAATCAGATATTGAGATATATATTAGAAATATATGATATATTATATATACTGTGTACATGCATATATATACATATCTATATATGTATCTTTCTATTTATTTATACTTTAATGATATATTGGAGTAATTTTTAAAATCTTTTTTTCTCTGGGCTTTCCAAATTACTTTGAACTCACTGGGAAAAAAAGGGTAATTGCAAAATGATGCTGTGAAACTACTGAGAAATATTATCTTTTATTACTATTATTATATAAATTGGGTTTCTGATTTGCAATTAAATATGTGAACATGAAAAACTGTTTAATCCTTGGTTCCTGCTTAAAATACAATGGTTTGGTAAGAACAAATGTTCTGCTAATGAATTAAATTTAGAGAAAACATTTTGTTTGAGATTTTCTTCAGAAAACCATATAAATCAGTAATAACTTTTAAATTCTTGTCCTTCAAGAAAGTAATATTCTAGTAGGGTCATCTTGACATTTTTGTGACACTAAAGTATTTCAGTACTTCATATCTTCATTGGTAGAGGTATTTTCTTCTCCATTGTAGATCTCAATCCTTCTTTCAGTTATACTCTCAGCTTGAATTGTGATAGCCAAACAAGAAATGGACCAAATGCTACTTTCTTAATAATGAGTCACTTCAAAATTAAAATGGCCCTCTAACGACACAGTTACAATAAGGAAGTGATGCCATAACATGCAAAAGAATTGAATTAAAGTGAAGGAGGGCCATGCATAGTCACCCGGTTCACTTTCTCCTCTGGGTCCATCTGGGTCCAGTGGCCAGATATGGATTAGGACAAGTGGAAATGGCCCTGGATGGAGTAAGGGACCTTGGAACAGCAACCTCTGAGAGTAGAGAAGGAATTGCCCTCTATGGTCTTTCTCTTTCTTTCTTTCTTTCTTTCTTTCTTTCTTTCTTTCTTTCTTTCCTTCCTTCCTTCCTTCCTTCCTTCCTTCCTTCCTTCCTTCTTTCCTTCCTTCTTTCCTCCTTTCTCTTTTTTTTTCCTTTTTCCTTTCTTTACTCTCTACCTAGGGTATCACCCTTACTTGCCAGTACTCTGCCCAAAGGGAACACAAATTTTAATATCTGATCTTTTTTCTTCTTTCCTCTTTTGTTTTGTTTTGTTTTTTTCTTTTAAAGACTAGCCTTAACCACAAATCACTCTGATGTCAGACCAAGTTCTACTTGGTCACTATTTGGGTTCTGATTCACTCAGAATTAATGTAAATAACAATTTTTTTCTGTTTCTGTCAGAAACCCTGAGGGTATTTCCCTCCCAGATCTATTTTTTAAGGGGACATTCTTTGCCTCATTTTCTTTTAACCACTGAATAGGTGCTGCCTTTTTCAAACTTAGACCTGTTAAAGACCTTAGATTGAAAACACCAAGGTCCACCACCACCTTCTTGATAATCTCTAGTTGTCCCAATCCATATTTGGCCATTGGACTCAGCTGTCTCCTAAGGAGAAAGTAAGGCCAGTGACTTTGCATAGCCCTCCCTCACTCAATCCAATTCACTTGCCATGTCATGGCATCACCTCCTTGATGTCATGGTCCTCTTCAAGAACAAAGGACAACAGCAGGGGCAGCAACCATATGCTAATCTTTCTTAAGTGTTATTTTGGTCATCTCATTTTACTCACTGAAATCCTTCATTGCATCTTCATTGAATGCTGAATAAAGTATAAAATCCTTATGACGTCACTAAGGCCCTCCATAAAATATTTTCATTCTACTTTTACAATCTTATTCCATAATGACTCTCTATATTGTCTCTCTGTGTCATGGCTCTTCAACCAGTCAGTCTAAGAGATCATTTCAGTGCTTCCTTAATGTCCATTTCTCATAGCCATCACTGAAAGCAAATATTACCTTTTCTTTTTCCCTGACTGGAATTCATTTTTAAACAAATTCTCCAATTATTGAAATAGTCACTCTTCTTAAATCTTTATCACATTCTCCTTGAATCTAGCCTACAGTGATATTTGTCTCCTTTGAATAATACATTTTTTTGTATTTCATTTTTGCAACTTAATCTTTTGACCTCTTTTCCAATATTGACATATTTTATTTAACTTTCTATTTATTTAGCTTGTCTCCAGAATCAGATTCTATATTCTCTTAAGAAAGAGATAGTATATTCAATTTTTTCTTTTTTTTATATATGATCTCATGCCATCTAACACAGTACTAGATAGGTAGATAGATAGACAGATCTATCTAACAGTGTGTTAGATGCCATGAGATCATATTAAAAAAAGAACTTGAATATCTGTCTATCTATCTATCTATCTATCTATCTATCTATCTATCTATCTATCTATCTATCTTTCCTTTCAAATTTCTGTTCTTAGTATTGTAACCTTGAACAAATCACTTAATCCCTCAGTCTTCATTTCCTTCTTTGTAAAATGGGATTAGCACCTATTTCTTGGTATTGTCATGATGTTTTTCAAATGATACCATGAATGTTAAGTTCACTATTAACCTTAAGGCAATATACGGCTACTATTGTATTATTATTATTATTATCATTATTTTGATTTGAGTTTAATTATGCCATATCATGTTATATTATATTACATCAATTATATTGCATTGCATGATTTGTATTATATTCCACATCATATCAATCACATCTTATTGCTACATTAAGTAATGTTATTATTACATTATGTATTATTTGTTATATATTATATGAATTATTATGTTTTTTACAGTTTTAATTAATATAAGATAGAAATGGTCCTGGGACAAATCACTTATTATCCCTTTACATTTGATATTATACAATATCTAGTACAAAATAACAATTACTTTTATGTGTAAAATTATATTGAGATAAATGGTAATCTTTTGTAGACTCACCAAAAACATCTCTAGGTGAAGACAAGTTGACAGGGATGATATATACTTTATTTTCATATTTTAAAAATTTCTTTACCTTAGTCTCTATATTTTGAAATATTTAATTTGTGTAGTTTGGAAATTATGAGTATTTGATATGAAAACCTCCATTAAAAGTATTCTTAAATTTTTATAGATCAATAATTTTTTTCTGGGTAATTGTGGCAAGCAATTCTATGTCTGATAATGGTTCAGTTTCAGTGCAGTTTATTGGATTCTCAAATAGTGTAGTCATTCCTTTCAGCTCCAAATCAGGTACCACTCATTTTAGAAAAGTCTTTTGTCATGCTGCCTATTCACCATTCCTAACTTGAAAGTGGCATCTCTCTCCTAATTTTTCAGATCTTTTGTCTGATCCTCTCATTTGAATTTTTATCTTCCTTATATCACAGTTATTCATGTATATTTCTTAATTAAATTTTCCTTTATTAAATTTCTTAAAAGTAAGTACTAAGTCATAACAATCCCAATGGCACATTTTGACACAATATCTTGAACAATTAGTCCTAAACGTTTTCTAAATTCAATCAAATTAAAAGAAAGGAATCATATTGAATCCCTCCTCTTAGATCTCAGATGGAATAGCTAAGCAATCCAACTTTATAGTGAATAATTTAAACAACATAATGTTAAATAATTTTTAATTAATGTATAAACATTGAGGGAACTATAAGTTTGTGCCCAAACTATTGCTTAAATTCTATTTATATGTTTCATAAGAGTCCTTAAATCTTACTGTTCATTGAGGAAAATGAATGGACATCACACCTCATAAACAAGGCCTGCTGACAAGTAAATTCCCCTGTGGTGATTGTTACTTTCAGTATTGGTGCCAACAATAATAATAGTAATAATTACCAAAATGTAGATGTGAAGGGACCATGGAGATAGTAACAAACCTTTATGGTCACGATGCAAATAATCCCTTCCCATGATTTCTCCCTCCACCCCTTAAATTTACTATCTAGATGTTTTGGCATTGTGAACAGAGCCTCAAGAATTGAAAAGGGAAAATAAATTTAGGTACTGACCTTTTACTCTGTTTATCCAGAACTTTCACAGTAACAGGCAAGTTTCCTCACAGTTAAAGAAAACCAAGAAAAAAAAAATATTGCATGTAAAAAGAGACAGTAAAACCTTCTGGTTGTACATGCTTTGTGCCTTGAAAACGAACTAATACTTCTGTACTTGAATATGTATTTAGTTCGTATCATTAATCAATTTAGCTAAAAAAAAAATAGCATTTTGACCTCTACTTATTTGCCTACCAAATATTAAAATAGAAAATTCTACCTAACTTATTAAATGTTGGAGGAAAAAAATATTTTCCCCTATTACTTTCATCGTATTGGGAGAAAAAAAATAATTGCTGCTAATTTTATACTCTAAATGAGAATCAATTATGTTTTTTTTTCCAAAATAAGATTTTACTTTACCAAACCTGACTATGTCTGGCTAATTTATTATCATTATCACCACAGTAATATGCATCCTTGTTTACTTTTATTTTTTGGTTCATTTACTAACCATAAATGCTGATGATTGGCTGATTTCACATTTATGTCAATTGCTGCATCTTTAATTACTTAGTATATCATATGCTACAGTAAACTTGAAAGCTTTTCCTGTTTCTCTAAGTTTACTTCAGAGCTATCTAATATTCACAAATAGAAAATAAAATCATTAAGAACACTCCCTTGTTTTTTTTATTATCCATTTCCCATTTTTTTTTACATTCTCTAATGCAATTTTTTAATGTATCAATAAACATGAATATAGGTTGTAATATTTCAACTCTCTGGCACTGGCATTTTAGAATTTTAATATAAATTTACTTTGTTTCATAGACTATGCCAACATATGATGATTTTTTAAAAGTTAGCCACAGCTTTCTTAAATTTACAAGTTGTTTTAGCCTATAACTGGTGTAATCTCTAACCCAGATACTGAATGATCATTTTTAGTTTAATGAGACTAAAGTGTTCTACCTTCAAAATGAGCTATTTTAAGATCATACCTATACATATAATGCAAAGATAAGGCTTGTCTTAATTTTTAGATCTGTTAGCTGAAATAGTCAAACTCAAAAGGAAAATGCTGAAAGAGCACCAAGAAGAATCGTTGATGTACTGTTTATGGAGCTTTAAATTGGAACAGACATTCTGGAAAATAATTTGGAGTCTTGCACCCTCCCCCATCTCTTAAGTTAGCATACACTTTGATCCCAAGATACCTCTACTGGGCCTATATACTCCCCAAAAAAAGATGAAAAGGAACAATATGCCCCCAAAATATTTATAGCAGTTCTTTCTCAGGTGACAAAGAATTGGCAACTTAGTGTTAGCTTGTCAATTGAGGGGTAGCTGAAAATTATGGCATATGTCTGTAATGGAATAATATTGTATTATAAGAAATTATGAAAGGAATGGTTTCAGAAAAATCTGGTAAGAAAATGGAGTGAAATAAGAAACATTAGGAGAAAAATTGATAACAAAACCTTTGAAAAGATAATTTTAAAATACTAAAAACTCTTATCTTGACAATAATCAATGGTAATTCCAGAGGATTCCTGAACTATACTACTCAATACCATATAGAGAAATGATAGACTCAGCACAATTTGAATCATTTTCTTAGATATGGTCAGTGTAGGAATTTGTTTTGTTTGATTATTCCTTGATTATTCATATTATTACAAGGATTTAGTTCCCCCACCACCCAAATTAAAGAATGAAAGAAAACAGATTTTTGTCCATTGGAAAAATAACCTTTTTCTAAAAATAAAAAAAAAATAAATTAATGAAACTGATTTAAAATAATTTCCCCAGGATGTTTTGTAACAAGGCAATTGCATATGTTCTTATCTAACTGGGCTTCATTTTGACAGCTAGGTGCAATTATTCTCTGAGTTTTGCTTGTTTTAAAGTCTGAAAATGTACATGCTCTGTGATACAGCCTGATCTAGTACTTACAAATCTAGCTTACCAGAGACAGACCAATACCAAACACTGTGTTAAAGAGGGGTCAGATACTTGAGGAAACTCAAGCCTGTTCTTTAGTATACCACAGGGAAATGTCCATTTTTTTTTCTGTTTTTAAGCTAGAGGTGTCAGCAGAAATAAATCCTTAAGGAAAAACTTCATTTTACTTCAGCTCTTGGTGGTGCTGATGGGCAACAACTTTTACTGGAGTGTTTGACCAATGAATTGCTTAGCTGAAGACTTCTCTGAGCTGACTGCTTCTAATTGTGAAGCTCCAATGAATCATCTTTTCAAGCTTCCCAGTTTTCTTGTTTTCTTCTCTGTTCCCTTTTCCTCTCCTTCTACTGTTCGCTGTGCTTTCCATGTTTACTCTTGCCATCTCAGTGGCTTAGATAGGAAAATCCTGATTCACCATTACTCATCTTTCCTTTAAATTGTCACAATTTCCCAAATTTCCACTATCAAATCTATAATCCTTTCAGAATGCCATCTCAGTTGCCAAATGTTCACATGACTTCTGATATCCTTAGATTTATCATCTTTGGTCATAACGCATATTACAACAAGTGTTCATCATGCTTTTTGTTCTGAAGTTTCCCAAAAAAAGTCCTCTATGTATTTGGTGATCTTTAATTATGTTTCTTTGCACTCGCATTTCTATATTTTTTAATAAGTAAAAAAAAAAAAAAAGATTTTTTTTCCTTTATCTCTTTGTAACATTAAACTGATAACACACAATCAGGAATTCAATACACCTTATTAACAAAAAGATTTAAAGAATCAAATCTGTATTACAAACCATTTTCTTTCCAAAACCATTCAATTACTGTTGGAAAGCTGTTTCTTCTGCAGTTTATATTAGAACAAAATTATTTTTTTTTTCTTGTAGTAAGCATCAATATGTTCATCCACATCAGGGGCAATATCTCTTATCATTTGGCAATCAACATAAATCTCCTAACTTGATATGCTTACATGAAAGCATTTCCCCCTGTTCTTTTTGTCATTAATGACTCCTTAGAAAAAGGATCTTAAAGAGGTAGTTACCTTACATGTTAATCATAGAATAGAGTGAAGATAAAACCTTTAAAATTACTTCTTCTCCTCTTCCTTTTCTTTATTCTGAAGTGTGGGTACTCCCCCAGGTTTTGCCTTAAACCTACTTACCTTCTTTCTTTTTAAAGCTGTTCCTTGGCTATTTCATGTAATCCATGGGAAGGTTTTTGGTATATTAAATTTAAATATGCCTCCTTTTGTAATTTCCTAGTGTAGGGGGTTGATTAGGAAAGATTTTGTATTTCCAATGGTTACTCAGAATGCTGTTATTTAATTTTATGAAAACCTACATATGAGCTAATTAAAGCAAATTTGCATGTCTCAGAATAAATTTTGAGTAGGTACAGTACGAGCATAAAATATACATATAGTGTTTTAGGGGGAATGGGGGACATGCTCTTAGATTAAATGTGATCAAATTATACCTTGAGATTAATGGATTTTAGAAGATTCACTACAAATGATCATTTTTTTCTACATTTTTAGATATCCTCCTACACAATCATCTTTCAAAGAATCCAGTGAACACTATCACATCCTCCCCATCTTTCTGCCAAACCTTTAATTCTCTGGGCAAAAATCAAAACTTTTATGACAGGATTTTAAGTTCTCTTACTTCATTGTTTCACTCTACCTTTTTAATATTTTATTTAAAATGTAGTGCCCAGAACTGAGCAGTCACCCTCAGAAATGGCTTGAATGTGAAAGGATGTAGTGAAATTAACTCCATCACCACCACCCCTCCTCCTCATAGCCTTTCTTGTGGACATTCCTTCTTTTAATGCAG
This sequence comes from Pseudochirops corinnae, assembly GCA_028646515.1. NCBI lineage: Eukaryota > Metazoa > Chordata > Mammalia > Diprotodontia > Pseudocheiridae > Pseudochirops > Pseudochirops corinnae. Next base: position 59,016 of record JAQQSV010000929.1, on the reverse strand, counting down.
CCTAAGATCATATTCTTTCTTCTGGTTGCTATATTGTCCATTAGACTCATGGAGCTTGTTCATTTGTTTCAGTCATGTCTATGTCTGACTCTTTATGACCCCATTTGGGATTTTCTTGGTAAAGATACTGGAGTTATTTGTCATTTCCTTTCCTCACTTATAAAATGTGAATAATACCACCTATCTCCCAGAGTTGTTGTTAGGATCAAATGAGATAATATTTGTAAAGTATTTTGAAACCTTAATCATCTCTATAAATACAATAAGCCTTAAAGGATTACACAAATCTAAATTTGAATATTATTTTAGAACTAGAAGAGATTATAAAATCATCTAGTCCAAATTCCTTATTATAAAAGAGTTGAGTAAATTGAAGCCCAGAAAGATGAAATGATTGATCTGATGTCATGCTTCTGTTGTTTAGTCATTTCAGTTGTACCTGACTCTTTGTGACCTCATTTGGGGCTTTCTTGACAAGATTAAGGGATTGTCTTGACATTTTCTTCTCAAGCACATCTTACAGTTGAGGAAACTGAGGCAAATGGGCAGGGTGGCAACCTCAAAAAACTAGTAAGTGTCTGAGGCCAGATTTGAAGTAAGGAATTGATTCCAGATCCAGCCCTCTATTCACAATACTACCTAATTGCCCCAATGTCATCCAGGCAGTATTTGGCAGAATGAAGAATCCAACCAAAGTCCTATCAGTTGAAATCAGACCACTTTCTATTTCACAGTGTTGCCTAGCTAGACAATGACTAGTACTTCATTTCAAAATATTAAGGTATGTAGTATTCTATCCCCCAAAAGACCTTCACTTTTATGGAGTTATACCTCAAAATGAGACAACTATTTTGTCAAGGTTGTTGTTTGTAAAGTAATTTGAAATGAAAATGAAAAAGTTATTTAGAAAAACATTTACTTAATTTTAAGTGGATTTTCCTCTGTAATTGAAAAAATAATTCAAAAATAAAATGTTGGTTGAATTAATGTAAATAAAGAAAAAATGTTTTTTATGTTGTGGATGATCAGTTAAAATAACAAGCTTTATAAAACTTAGTTTACTCTCCAAATCAACCATTCAAATAAACTAGATTTATCACGCAATTGCCAATCTCTCTTCTTAACTTGGGGGTGTTATTGTTCAATTGCATCTGACTGTTTATAACCCCATGTACAATAGCACATCAGGCTCATTGTCATTGGGGTTTTCTTGGCAAAGATACTGGATTGGTTTGCCATTTCCTTCTACAATGGATTAAAGCAAACAGAAGTTAAATGATTGGTAGGTGAAGCAGGTAATAAGTGTTTGAGGCTGGATTTGAATTCAGGTCTTTGTGATTCCAGGCCCCACATTACATCCACTGAACCACCTAGCTAATTCCTGTGTTGGTGTTTAAAATACAATAAAAACCAAATTATTCAGTCCTCAAAATAAACCAATCAGCAGTATTTGGGACAGTTGACAAAACAGCAAGATGACTACTTTTATAATATGCAATTCCTAAGATGTATGATGACAAGCACAGAAGTAGTTCACACCTTGTTTCAGCTAATGAATTAACGCTTGTTTCAGTTCAAGTTTCTTTTGAGCCTTGTATCTAGTCTGTTAAGAAACAGAATGTGTGAACCCCACAAATTTGAAGCCTAGAACTCAAGAACTCATGCAACAGGAAGGGGAAGAGCTAATGACCATATATAAGGAGAGGCCCAGGCTAGAGATAGCAGAACTGAGAATAGAACTCTTGTCATGGCAGAGTCAAGAAGGATAAAACTTGTGGTATCCCAGCTCTTTGTCTGCTCTGTCTGTATTGATGTTTGTGATTCTTTGTATGGAAGCCCTGGGACCTTACTTGAAGCCTTGAAAGAGGATTTTCTGGTTATATGTTTACAGAAGTCCTGTATGACAATTTTGGAGATCTTGGGACTTTACTGACGACTAGTGCTGACCTCTTGGACCTCGTTTGTGAGTCTGTGTTGATTTCTATGTTGATGATTTGTGTTGGTTTCTCAGACACTGTTAGTGGGTCTGAGTTGATTTCACAGGCAGATAGTGAATTGATGATGGTGCCAGCAATGTGTATGAATATTATTGTTACTCTGTCAAGCTTCTTCCCAGAAACAGGAATGGTGAAGGACTTGAGGTGGACTAGACACTGTGAACTTCAATATGCAATGGGAACTGGACAAAGAACTGGACAAGGAGTTGGCCAAGGAAATGGGAGCTGGCTGCCTTTGAACCCAGGTGACACTTGGAGCTGAGATCATAGAAGAGGAACCATGGAACATGAGAGCCAGCCTTGAATCAAGCTAAAAGAAGACTTTACTTGGAAACTATGTACTGACTGAGGAAGATTATGACTTACTGTGACCTAGGGGTGGAGAACTTTGACTTTTGTACTTTGTGATTGAATTAAGGATTTTGTGATTGACTAAATGTATGTATGTACTTTGTTTAAAACTATGTGGCCACTTTGGTAAAAACTATGTGGCCATTATAGAGATAAGTTGTTGAGTTGTGACATGATGAATCCTGTATTTTGGTTTTCTGTGATAAGTTATGTAACTTTGTGAATCCTGTGCCTTGATTTTCTGTGAATGTTTTGCTCTGATTTGTTAATGAATAATAGAGAGTTTGCTATACTATGTAATCACAACCTTGAAAGCCGTTCATGGCAGAAGTCCTCTGGAAAGCTGCTCATGCTTGGCTTTACATATGCTGGCATCAGACAGAATGATGAACTCAGAGGGATTATAGCTCTACTGAAACAGAAAGATAGTAGGCTAAAGATAAAATGCTTCCTTCACATGCCTACCAGGGTATGGTTTTAAAATTTTTCTTCAAGAAAGAGAACATATCTTTTTGTTGCTGATTTAAAAGAAAAGTCAGTCTGAAAGAACCATACATAATTGTTCTTGGTAATAGAATGAAGAAGTTCTAGTTCCTGTATATGTGATATTTTCCTGGAATTAAAACTCTTTTCATTGTGATTTTTAATATAATGCTAATATGATGCCAAGGTCATACTGACTTGTCCAATGCTGCATAATTCTATACTGTATCAATCCCCCTTAAATCTTTATCTCTGTGTGCCTTACCTTCTTACACAACTTTTTCTTTCTTTCTCTCTGAAGACTATTTGGTATGCAAAATCCCATAATTATAGTTGGGGCCATTTTGTACCTACTATCCTGTCAACTTGAGTTGAAAAGTACTTGGCAAATTTGGCAGAATATCTTTAGTATCCAAATACAGTGAATAAATGACAACTCACCCATCTGTTCTAATTAGGAAATATATTTTAATGGCCCTTCTTTTCTCCAGAGAATAAAACTTTAAAGTTGGTGTAAAACATATTCATTTTACACAAAATTGACTCAGTTCCAAATGACCAAGCACCCAGAATATAATAGAAAATGAAGAAAAGGTCCAAATGAATCATCGATGGGTAGGCCTCTACCAAAAAAAATATTCATTTTGCCTAATTTTGAGGATCATTAGTTTGATGATGTGCTTCTACATGTCAATATTTGACCAAAATGTGTATTTTTAGAGCATTGAAGAGATTGGTGTTAACTTCAAATATACTGAGTATTTCCCTCTATGCCTAACACAAGCATGGATGCTACTTTTCTTAAAAAAAATTCCTAGTTATGACAAAAATAGCTTGCTATCAGAAAAGCTTCACACAGACTGTGTTATGCTGTGTTGGCAAACAAAAGGCACTGAAACTGCTGATATTTCTAAATAGGGAAAGCCTTAGCACTATGTGATTCCCCCTCATTTACATCTTTAGGTAATCACTTTATTTTTTAATGTGGTTAATAGCATCCCATATGTTATCTAGCCCAATCCTTATCATTTTTACAGATCATGAAACAGAAGTTGATCAAAAATATTAAGTAATTTGTCCATCTCAAATGCTACCTCCTACATGAGGCCTCGTTTCTCTGGGTGCTTGTACCTCCTCTTTCTAAATGCCTTATATTTACGTAAATATCTATCTCTCTATCTATCTATATCTATGTCTATATCTATATCTATATCTATATCTATATCTATTTCTCTCTCTCTCCATATATACATACAAACACACACACATACACACACACACAATATCCAATCTATGGTTTTTGTTGTTCTAATGTTTCAGTTCTATTCAACTCTTTGTGACTCTATTTGGGGTTTGCTTGGCAAAGATATTGGAGGGGTTTGCTGTTTCATTCTCCAGTCTATCTTTGCAAATGTATACATATTTTTTTGATGGAATGTAAGGACCTTAAGGGTAGGAATTCTTTTTATTTTTTTGTTATTTTTACCCCCTTTTTCTTGTGCAGTACCTGGAGCATAACAGAAATATACTTTATAAATATTTATTCATCAATTTCCCCAAATCACACTGGTTGTGTAAATGTCCAGTTTCCCAGAATTGATAAGTAACTTGCTTTATCATGAAAATCATTTCTATGATTGATCTCTCAGTTACTCATGCAAGATTTCTGACCTTGTTTACTCCACATTCAGGAACCTGGCAGTCCTTCAGTAATCAGGGAGCTTTCAAATGGAGAAGAAACAACTAAAATTTCTGTTGAAATACAGCTAACATGGCAATGATGGAATTGTTGAAGATGGGAATAAAATGTTTTGTAATTTGAAATATATATATATAAAATCTTCCGTGTTGTCATGTGTTCTGAGAAAATGGATACATAATTGACAAATTATGTTGCCATAATAATTTGCATATTTCCCCCTTATTAGATTGTGAACTTTTGATTTTCTTCATACCCTCAGAACTTAGCAAAGTGGCTGGTACATCGTAAGTACTTATTCAATGCTTGTTGATTTGACTTGTCATATGGTGTTAATCTATTTCATGACCATGAACAAACTGTGCTAACATTTTATGGTGTATAAAAATGACTTAACAAATACTAACATTTAAGGAAAGAGGTTTGGGGTTGTCTTTGGTGAAAATATAACAATTTTTTTTCTTTCTTTTATTTTCTACTCCTTATGTAAATATTTTTCCCACAACACTTTTATATGTTAGGCAGGGGAAGCATGGTTGTTATCCCCCTTTTAATGATAAATAAACTAAGGATCACAGAATTTTAATAATTTGTCATCCAAGGAAGACACAAATTTCTCAGTATCAAGTAATGTGCAGTCTTGTTTTGTTTTTCTCTTCAACTATTTTGTGATATCACAATGATGGCAGAGACAAACAGAAAGAATATAAGGACTTCAGAGATATGACCAAAACTATTTTCTATTTTTCCAAGGATAATCAGTTGGCTTACCAGAATTGTTATTATGACTATCCATCAAATTCTTTGACAAGAGAAATATTTTTAACAACAAGTATCTTTTCATGGCAGCTATCATGGGTTTCAGGAAGATCTTATACATCACACACACACATGCATATATACATGTGTGTGCATACACACAAGAATTATAAGTAAACCTTATATTTAAATTGACAGCTAAATTACATAGTATCAGAATTATTCTTGAATATTGTAAAGATGTACCCAGTGAAAGAAACTTTAATATTGTTTTTTTTTTATGTTCAAAATACTTTTCTACATGTCATAGGAAATGCATTCATCAACATGGATATGTTATCCTTCTTCTTATAGAGCATACTACTAGTATTAGGAAGTTATCAAAGTGAAGTTAAGGTATGCTTCAGGTACATATTTGAACTTTGAGGAAAACAGGATAAAGTTAGATATAAAGTTAAATTATATCATTTGGTGTATTATTGACCCCCCCCCCAAAAAAATGGTGAGTTTTGGTTTATTGGTTTTATTCAGAAATATATTCTGTGTGTATGTGTGTATAGCAAATAAGAACCCCATCTGCATTTCACTTATCCTTTTTTGTTACATTTTTTATTCCAGGCTTAAAAAAAAAAACCTACCTCATTTCTAAACAATAAAACTTTAGAAATGAGTCATCTAACAATTAGAACCTTGGAAAAAGTGTGAAATGTACTACAGGTACTTAGTTAAGCTTTAAAAATAGAGTTCACAAGTTCACTTAATTAATTCTCTTTAATCATTCATAAAAAGGGTAGGAGTATGAGGTCAGAGAAGAGGTAGAAACAATAAAAACAGGAGAATACTAAGAAAAAAGGAGATTCATTTACCCATCAGGAAGGAGAATGGAGTAGAACAGGGAAGAGGATGGCTACATAAACAGGGGTAGAAGGGGAAAGGGTGGAAGTGGAAATTGCCCTAAACAAAAAACAACAGTCTGTTGTTTGTTTGTTTTTCCACTATGCTATGACAATAAAAAAAACAATGGGAAATCTATTAACAGAAGTACCTTGGGAAAAAAAGATTCATAAGGATTCTCTATTAAATGACTTGTGAGCATTCACCGTTCTGGACTGTCACTCCTAAATGGCACAGTCTTGTGCTCCAGATCCCACTTGGAGTCAAAATGGATTTGTGTCAGTAGACAATTGGGAGTCTGACAAACCTTGGTAATAAAATAACTCCTGACAGCATGTATTATTTAGATATATGAGGCAACAATAACAGGCATTGATCTATGACAGTGACTTTACTAAGACTGCTCTCCAAATTTGGAGTGCTTTCTACTTGCTTCTCTGGCAATTCAATTAATGTGGTCCCCACCATTCACCTCGCACCCCACTGCTACAGAATGCAACACATTTGTACTTCCTCATCCTATTCAAGTCTAATCTATGTTCTCCCACAAGTCTTACATTCACTAATAGCAAAACTAACAATCTTGCACTTGACATTATCAGAATACTTGTAGATTACATGAGCGTATCTCTTGGACTCTTTTCTATTACATTTTCCGTCAAATATCTCAATGATCCAATACTTTGCATCCTTTCTAATCTATAATTCTTCATTTGCAATATATTATAGATTGATCATACTCAGCAGGTAACTATTTGGTTTCCAGAAACTTTTAATTCTTAAGAGAGTGTGGTATTCCATGACAATTGCATCTAGACATAATCACCAGGAGACTATAGATGTACAAAAATTGGTCTTCATTTCAGAGAGATAAGTAGAGTGATTGATTATAGTACCACACAATTATGTAAAGGTAATCGAGATTACTTTCCTTCTCTTTTTAAATTCTGTGCCCAGCTAATTATTCTCCTTCAGCTGGTGTCCAACATATGTGTGCTGAAAGATGAGACCTAAAGGTCATCCAAACACTGCAGTCTGATTAATTGATTTTATTTATTCATTTATTTTTCTCTTTGTGGCTAAACTCTTTTGAGTTATCATGGATCTCATTTAGGAGCATCTGTAATATTATTGGATTAGATATAAACATCACAAGGTCATCAACGGGCCAGAGTATTTTTTAGCATCTCGACATCAATTCTGGGTCCATCTTCCTTTTGGATTCTGTACTACTTATCATCAATGGCAGGCAGCAAAAACCATCAGTGAATGTATGTCAGAGTTTATATGATATTGTTTAGTCAGTAAGCATATGTTTATTATCCTCTCATTTTGTGTGAGCCACTGTGGACAACAAACGCAACAATATTCTTCTTGCCCTAAGGAGTTCACATTCTATGATTGTGCATATAAGAGACTTACAGTACAAATTTAGAGATATATAAGAAGAGGTTATAGTTAGGAAAAGTCTTCTGTAAAAGGCTGAATTTGAGCTGAGTTTTGAAGGGAGTCTTCTATGATTTTGATACAGGAATGAAAGATTTTAAAAGGGCAGTTTACTGAATCATTTTTTTGAGTCAACAAGACAAATCTTACATTCTCTTCACTTCAATCATTTGCCTGACTATAAAGATATGATCTGCTATAGAATATCATTTCTTATAGTCTGCCTATTAACTTCTCAAATCTTCCACTAGAATGACTTAATGGTTGTATAAATTATTCTTAGGAAGATTTTAGAGAAATGGAAAATTAAATCTGTAAGTTGGTTCTTGTCTTAGAATGTCTGATAAAGGCAAATCTGTGTACTCCTCTTTATTTGAATATCTACAGAGACACAGTGAGTAATTTTTCCATTTACATACAGCATTATTTCATCTTCTTGCTTCATTTCTAGTAAAAATGGGAACATTGTTCTGATTCAATTTCTCCAGTGCTATATCTCCTTATTTTTTCCCTGTGAATTGAACTCACATTTAGAGTACCAATAACTAAGTTAATAAGTAGTCTGACATCTATATAATTTACAACACTCTTAATTTTAAATTATTTTAAATTTTTAATATGTCTTATTCCCATTACACTGTCACTGTCACTATTACAGAAAGGACCCACAATGGACTGATATCAATTTTCTATTTTTCTTTCTTTTAATTGTTAATATGATCTAAAATTCATAACTGATTGGCCAGCCTTGTATTGGTAAATTAATTGAGTGAGTTAAAAGGATTTAATAAGCTTCCACTATTTGCCATGAGCTATATTTTCTCTGTTTAACTAAGCTGGATTGTGGGAAAGAGATGTTTTCTTGGTAAGGTCATACTCAGTTCTCTTTAGAATATTACAGACTCCCAGGGTTCCTATTCCATTGTCATAGGCTTCAGAAGGAGCTAATGTTCATGCTAATAACACAATGGGGTAATAATGTAAGACTTTAGCAATAGTGGTACTAACTACAAAACTGGAAATTGCAAATAACTGTCATATGCCTGTCATTATATCAGAGGTTTAAGGTGGAACTAGGAGTACTTAAGGCCAATTTGAGGTGTCACTTTCAGTGAAAAAAATAAGTATCTTTTGTCAACTTATGATTATTGTGTACCCTCCAGCTATGAGGCATCTATTCTAAAAATGTTTTCATGACAACAGTTTCCAGAATACCATAGCAGAATGGCCAAAAGACCATAACAACCACCAGACTTGCCATTAACTCCCAGTTAACAAACTTACAACTCCAACAACAGTACATTAATGTACCTATTTTCCCAAATCCCTTCCAGCACTTAACATTTTCCTTTCCTGTTATGTTAAATAGTCTATAATTATAATCATGAGATCTTATACTGAGGAAATAACTCAAATCAGAAGCTTTTTAAAAGTTTGAATTTCTCAACTTTTCTCCAGTCAATGTCTCTATACCTACTTTAAGACACAGTTCAATGTGGTACAAATCACATAAGAACGATTCATGTATTCTATTAGCCATGCATAACTGTGCTTTAAGTCCAAATCGTGCATCCATTTTTGCTTTATCATAGTATGAGGCATAAGATATTGGTCTACGCTTAGTTTCTACCAAACCAGTTCTCAATTTTCTGAGTAATCTTTTGTCAAATGGTGAGTTCTTATCCCAAGGCTTAGCTCTTTGGGTTTTTATCAAATACTAGATTACTATGTTCATTAACTATCATATATTGTGTACCTAATCTTTTCAGTCCTCTCTTTTTATTTTGTTTTTCCCCCTATTACATGTAAAATATACTTAATATTCATTTTAAAAATTTTAAGTTCCAAATTCTCTCCCTACCTGTCCAGTGCTATCATTGAGAAGGCTAATAATTTGAAATAGATTAAATGTATATGTATGTATGTAGTCATACAAAACATATTTCTATACTGTAAAAGACAGAAAACATAGACCAAAAAAGAAAAAGAAAGAAAGTTTGGTTTTTTTTTTAAAGGCATGCTTCCATCTATATTCAGACTCTATCAGTTCTTTCTATGGGGATGGAGAGCATTTTTTTAAAATAAGTCCTTCAAAGCTGTCTTCCATCATTGTACTTCTGAGAATAGCTAAATCATTCATAGCTAATCATTTTACAATATTACTGTTACAGGGTACAATATTCCCCTGGTTCTACTCATTTCACTTTGCATAAGTTCATGGAAGTCTTTCCAAGTTTTTCTTAGACTGCCTGCTCATCATTTTTTATATTCCATCACAATCATATGCCACAACTTGTTCAGACATTCCCCAATTGATGGCCATTCACTCAATTTCCAATCTTTTGCCACCAGAAAAGAGTTCCTGTAAATATTTTTGTACATATAAATCATTTTCCTTTTTGTTTTTTTATCTCTTTTGGGATCCTGTCTAGTATTGGCATGGCTAGGTCAAAGCATATCCATGATTTTGTAGGTCTTTGGTTTGTATGTTCCAAATTGTTGTACATAATGATTGATTCAGTTCATAACTCCACCAGTAGTGAATTAAAGTGTCAATTTTCCCACATCCCCTCCACCAATTGACATTTTTCTGTTTGGTATTATTAGTCAATCTAATAGTTATAAGGTAATATCTCAAATTTGTTTTAATTTGCATTTCTCCAATTGGTAAAGATTTAGAGGTTGTTGTGTTTATTTTATTTTTTAATATGGCTATAAATAGCTCTGCTTACTTCATCAGAAAACTGTTGATATGCTTTGACAATTTACCAATTGAGGAACGGCACTTATAGATTCAACAAAGTTCTTTTTATATTCTAGATATGAGACCATTATCTTATAAACTTATTTTCTCCTCAATTTCCTCTTTTCCTTCTAATCTTGTTTTCATTTGTTTTATTTATACAAAACCTTTTTAATTTAATGTAATTGAAATTACCCATTTTACATCTAACTTTGCTCTCTAGCTCTTGTTTATTCACAAATTGTTTGCCTATCCATAATTCTAAAAAGCAATATATTCCATATTCTTCTCATTTTCTTGTAATTTCTCTCTTTATATCTAGGTCAGGTATCCATTCTGACCTTATATTGGTATTACTTTAAAGCTGTTTGGAGGGGAGTGTTGGGAAAGCTTGCCTGTAGTGCTTCCTCTACCCTACCATCTTGGCTTTGCTCCCACATTCTCCTATTTGATGATTGTTCAATGCTCCTCTGTGAAGAGCTTAATCATCAAGTCTTAGAGAAGACCTAACACAGATCACTTAGAAACTATACAAATTATTTTCAAGAGATTGCCTATGGTTTCCCAAACTTTGAATTTATTGCCCTGCTTATATTCTATCTTCTATACTTCTATAACCTAGCTATTGCAGTGTCAAATTCACCTTCTGTTGAGCCCTAACATATACATTTAGTGTACTGGACCATTCCCGAATACAGAGATACATTGTTAAATAACTCATACCCCATTCATCCTCAGGTTATTTTGGTAAGAACAGGGTCATGGACCCTGCTTGAGTATAATTTGTTTCACATCTCATAAATTCTTGTTCCCAGTAATACTATTGTTTCTGGTTGCTTTCACATAGATTATGTCATTCAATTCCAAAAAGACTTTATGTAATTGGTAATGTGAATGCTATGAAGGCCATCTTTACAGATGAGGGAATGAATGTAAGGAGGAAAAAAACAATCAACTAAATGCTTTCTTCCAGATTCTGAGCTAAGCATTGGCGATATAAGTACAAAAATAAATATAGCTCCTACATTGAAGGATTCTGTACTAAAATAGAGGAGACAAAACATAGGGGACTGTAAAGTTACAGAGATGGTGTATGAGCAATAAAGGAGTAGATTAACACTCTCCCTTCTTAGAATAATGGCATAGTAGATTTGGTTAAGATTCATGGTTTGTGGTTCTGGAAACAATTAGAGGAAAAAGGAAAGGGAGAAGGTTGTTTGGAGGAGATGAGGTAACACTGAGGCTGGGACTTTTTTTAAATACTGAATGGACTAAGAGGCTCGTTCACCCATCAGAAGAACAAAGTCACAGGGTAGAATTTGTGAAAATGATGGATATGTACAGTATCTTTATTTCCCTATGCTTACACAACTAATAAGTCATAGGCCTATGAATGCAACAAAGATCTTTTGATTCTTTCTCTAGTACCATTTCTAAATTTTGTTTCCTTTCTGTACTCAAATAGTAATATGTACTAAACCTGTAATTTCTCTGACATAAGGAATTACAGAATGATGAAATTTCTTCTACCAACAGAGGTCAATACTTTTCCACAACAAAATGTCTCAGAGAGATGTCTAGGACACTGAGAAGCTAAGTGACTTTGTCAGTTCCAGGCAGTTACTATGTGTCAGAAATAGGGCTTCTTGGCTTCAAGGCTAGTGTTCTACCCACTAAGTCACAGTACCTTTCATCTATATCTAAGATTTCACAATAACCAGACAACACAGAATTTAGGTTTAGAGCTAGAAAACACCCTGAAGATCATCTAATAGATGAGAACACAAGGCAAGAGAGAGGAAATGATTTGACTAAGATGAAACACAAATAAGTAACAGATGCCAAATTTGAATCTAACTCTATGAACTTGAAACCCAATGTTTTCTTAGTACATTTTCTACCTCCCAATCATATGATCTGAAGGGTTAATATGCTTGTTCCCCAAATATTTTATTTAATCCTTCTATAGAACTTTTTGGTCTTTGTCTCTGCTTAAATACATAAACTACTTTAGACAACATAAAGTAATTATATTTACAAACCGTGTCTTCTTGAACATGAAAATCATAAATAAAAGCTGCTTCATTGAAAAAGCATATAATGAAATTCTTCAATCCTTATCTCCGTCTGCTGTTTTCTCCCCACTAAAACCAAATGCTTTAGAACAGCTGCCACTTACTATCAGGGAGAAAATTTATTTTGTTTTCTCTTGACACCCCTTGATACATTGCAACTTGATGACCCAGTTGTGCAGACAAATCAACATTACCAGTTGAATAAAATGCCTTTCCTGAAAGAATTATTTGTTCACTCTAATTGATATGGCTTCTAACAACAGCAAAAGTAGAATGTGTGGTGTGGAGGTGTTTGACTTGTTCCCCAAACTAAAAAGCAGCTTAACTTAAGAGTCAAACTTAAAAGAGGTTTTAATTTTTCCCTTATAAACTCTTTTTTGTTTGTTTACAATAATCAGCGTTGGACGTTGATGTGATTGGTTCAACTATGCCAATTACTATTCATTGTAATCTTAGATTTAGAGTAAGAAGAGATCTTAGAAGTCTCATGTTTCAACTTCCTTTTTTATGATGTTAAAATAGTTATATTTATAAAGCATTAAATACAGCGCTTTGTAGTTGTTTAATAAAAGCTTATTTCATTTCCTTCCTTCCCATATTCAAACAAACACAGGTTCTGAATGAGAGAAGTAAAATTGACTCATATTCAAATAGTTGCCAAGTGTTAGAGGTGGGATGCAAACCTGCATACACTGACTCTAAAACCAATTCTTTTTTCACTGAACCACATTTTAATGGGAAATTTATGCTGTCATCCTATTTGCTAGCTACATACAGTCAGTCTCTGCTCAGAAATTAAATGAAGTTTATAATAACTGGAATTATATAATAGTAGAAAACAAAAATGACAGATTGGCAAGGATGCCACTTCACAATGAGACCATAGTCTAATTTATCTAATAATGAGACTAACAATTTTATATGGAAGTCTCAGTTTTTAGCTTTTAATAAAACACACACACTAAAATACTTTATTAAGTACATCATGGAAACAATGGAAAAGAGAACCAACTAAGAGGGACATTCTGATGAACACCAGAAAACATTTTTCAGAATGAATTGTTATACTTGAGACTGAAATTTCCCAAAAGTCAAAAAGGTTGTAAATGTAAACATGAATATATAGCAATATTCTATATCCACTTATAATACATTTTAATAAGTTATTAAATATAGCTCTTATATGAGTATTCACATTTTCAGATAGTCCATTGTACCAATAGTAAGTCAAGCCAATGACTTTCCCTGAAATGCCAATTTGGCAATTGTTTTCCACAATATGAGAGACCAAACTCACAATGCTCATAAGCTACATTTTTTACGTATAAGTCTCATAGTGGGCTTAGCTGTGTCTCTGGCATTGGACAAGTGTTTTAATGTATGCTTCTTGCTATCTGTGGTATTCCAGGACTGCCTTGGAAATGAGATGTAACATCTTGGGGCTGAAAAAAAAATAAATTTAAACAAACTCATTATGTTGGCTCCAGTGTGGTGACATTTTCAGCAACCAGAGTATTTTTATTTGTTTATTTGTTTGTTTTACTGAGATAAACATGTTTATATAGAGCCTTTCCAAATACCAGACAACTATTTAACAAGGAAAAGTGAAATAAGATTGAGAGCAGTTGTTAAAAAAAAAGGCCACTATGAAGACTTTCTAGACTTTGTCATTGCCTTTCTTTTTTAAAGTCTTGTTGTTGTAATTGTTAACTAACCAAAGATTTAAACTGGAACATTTCCATTTGAATAAATGATGATCATCTGTTGAGTTGGGAGAGTACTACCTGCTCCCTCAAGGGATTAAAGACATAATGCACCAAACACAGAATGAATCATTTGGCCACTAATTCTTCTCACATGAATGAATGCTTTAATCTAAGAAACAATGAGAAAAAGAAAACATGTGAGCTGGGGCCTCCCTGTTTCATGGTACTCATCCCTTGTTGAATTCATCCCTTTCAAGGATACAAGTTTAAAGGAAACTAAGGAGGCAGAAGAAGGAAGTCCACATACTCTTAGTGATGTAGGTCAGTAGGAGACACAGAATTCACTGAAAGAATGTAGTTAAATGATTTACGTTTATATTGGTCTAATCACAAATAGAAGAAAGGCACATGGGGAATCAAGGGGAATAGAGGCTCAGCCTTGGATTCAAGAAATTCCGGATTCAGATTCTACATCATACAAGATACCATGAACAAGTTGCTACATCTTTCAGTGACCCAATCAAATCCCTAGAACTGGAGAATTCAGTCTAATTCTAGAGAAACCAGTTGTCAAAATATGCTGATAGAGGGAGTTTCATTGGTGTCAAGACGAATGACTTCCCCCAAGAAATTACAATGGTAAAGGTATCAGTCACACTGCAAATGACTAGAAATGGATATATTTTCAAATATTCTGAAATCAAATATTTTACTTAGGACTGGAGTAGTAACTGAAGTTTACTAGAATATTGAGAGAAGGAAACACAAAATTTGTTCTGTGAAATTTACAATAGCTTAATGTAATACTTTGAAGCACAAAGTCTTTTAAATTCAATTTTTTAAAATTTTTACTGATGTCATTCTTCTTTACAAGTTATTTATTTTAATCCCTTCATCCATACTGAACTCACCTTTGTGACAAACAAACAAACAAAATGAATAAATAAAATCATCCCATGCAGTAACTCCATCAGATGATATATAAACCTATATAGCCTTAGTAGGCACTTGCCTCAGTCCTGTAAAAAGGATGGCATGTTTCATTCTCAGTTCTCTACTACTTCTACTATTTTGTCTTTTCAATTACTCAGTATTCATCTTCCTTTTGGTATTTATTTCATTTGCATTGTTATAATCATTTTAATAGTTTCCTTGGTTCTCATTTATTCCTTCTGTAGAAATTCATACAAACATTCCTATATTTTACTGAAATTCTCTGTTTTCCATGTTTTATTACTCAGCAGTATTTCAATTGTATTAATAAAGCATAGATTTTCTATTCACTCCCCATCTGATTTCTAGTTTTTGCTACCACAGAGACTACTATTATACTTATTTTTTGTCTTTTGCTTCCTTGGACTCTGTACCCAGTAGTGACATTGTTGAGTCAAAAAATATAGTCATTTTTATTGTAAAATTTCAAAATTATATCCAGAATAATTGGCTCAACTAACAGTTACACAAAGAGTCTATTTATGTGTCTGTCTTCCCACAGTTCATGTGAATGGACTTTTTTTTTTTGTCATTTTTGTCAATAAGCAGGATATAAGGCAAAAGCAAAAAGGTGTTGCAATATGCATTTGTAGTGTTATTCAGAGCCTGTTTTGATATGGTCATATTCTATTTTTTGAAAAAATTTGAGGGGGCGGAGCCAAGATGGCGGCGTAGCAGCAGCAACATATCGCAGCTCTCACATAGCCACCCCAAAATACCCATAAAATAGGACTCTAAACCAATCCTAGAACTCCAAAACGCACACAAGGATACTTCCCACTAAAGTCAGCTCGGCTACGAGGAACCATATCAGCACTGCAAACTGAAGCCAGCCTGGCCTGAAGCCGCGGCTGTGCCTGGGGGGTGGCAGAAGAGCCTCTCAGGTGAGCAGATTAGCACCAGCTGAGAGTGGGGATTTCTAAAGGGGGAGATAAGGAGTCTGGCCAAAAGGTCTCCAGAGCGGAAAAGCAAAAGGCAGAGGTTTTGCACCCGCCTCCACGTTGTAGCTTCCCGCCCTTGGCCTGCAGACAGCAGGGGGACTGAGCAATTGTTTTCAGGCCAGTGCTCTCGTGTCGAGCGGCCTGGATCTGGATAGTCATCTTGGGCCTCCGTCTTGGAGTCTTCATTATCCAGTCAGCCGGAAGTCTACGGCAGCCGGGAGGACCCCAGTGCTTTGGGACAGAGCTTTCCCTTCTGGAAGCAGAGCACCATAGAGATTTAAAAAAAAAATGAAATCATGGTCTGAACAACCATGAGTAAGAATACGCATAAGAAGCAAAGTAAGAACAGTAACCAAACCCTAGATTCCTTCTTTGGGGAAAAGAAAGATCATGGGAGAGAGAGGGAGGAGGAGAGC
>JAQQSV010000929.1:0-42413 GCA_028646515.1 Pseudochirops corinnae | reverse complement strand
CGGCTGCCGTAGACTTCCGGCTGACTGGATAATGAAGACTCCAAGACGGAGGCCCAAGATGACTATCCAGATCCAGGCCGCTCGACACGAGAGCACTGGCCTGAAAACAATTGCTCAGTCCCCCTGCTGTCTGCAGGCCAAGGGCGGGAAGCTACAACGTGGAGGCGGGTGCAAAACCTCTGCCTTTTGCTTTTCCGCTCTGGAGACCTTTTGGCCAGACTCCTTATCTCCCCCTTTAGAAATCCCCACTCTCAGCTGGTGCTAATCTGCTCACCTGAGAGGCTCTTCTGCCACCCCCCAGGCACAGCCGCGGCTTCAGGCCAGGCTGGCTTCAGTTTGCAGTGCTGATATGGTTCCTCGTAGCCGAGCTGACTTTAGTGGGAAGTATCCTTGTGTGCGTTTTGGAGTTCTAGGATTGGTTTAGAGTCCTATTTTATGGGTATTTTGGGGTGGCTATGTGAGAGCTGCGATATGTTGCTGCTGCTACGCCGCCATCTTGGCTCCGCCCCCTCAAATTTTTTCAAAAAATAGAATATGACCATATCAAAACAGGCTCTGAATAACACTACAAATGCATATTGCAACACCTTTTTGCTTTTGCCTTATATCCTGCTTATTGACAAAAATGACAAAAAAAAAAAGTCCATTCACATGAACTGTGGGAAGACAGACACATAAATAGACTCTTTGTGTAACTGTTAGTTGAGCCAATTATTCTGGATATAATTTTGAAATTTTACAATAAAAATGACTATATTTTTTGACTCAACAATGTCACTACTGGGTACAGAGTCCAAGGAAGCAAAAGACAAAAAATAAGTATAATAGTAGTCTCTGTGGTAGCAAAAACTAGAAATCAGATGGGGAGTGAATAGAAAATCTATGCTTTATTAATACAATTGAAATACTGCTGAGTAATAAAACATGGAAAACAGAGAATTTCAGTAAAATATAGGAATGTTTGTATGAATTTCTACAGAAGGAATAAATGAGAACCAAGGAAACTATTAAAATGATTATAACAATGCAAATGAAATAAATACCAAAAGGAAGATGAATACTGAGTAATTGAAAAGACAAAATAGTAGAAGTAGTAGAGAACTGAGAATGAAACATGCCATCCTTTTTACAGGACTGAGGCAAGTGCCTACTAAGGCTATATAGGTTTATATATCATCTGATGGAGTTACTGCATGGGATGATTTTATTTATTCATTTTGTTTGTTTGTTTGTCACAAAGGTGAGTTCAGTATGGATGAAGGGATTAAAATAAATAACTTGTAAAGAAGAATGACATCAGTAAAAATTTTAAAAAATTGAATTTAAAAGACTTTGTGCTTCAAAGTATTACATTAAGCTATTGTAAATTTCACAGAACAAATTTTGTGTTTCCTTCTCTCAATATTCTAGTAAACTTCAGTTACTACTCCAGTCCTAAGTAAAATATTTGATTTCAGAATATTTGAAAATATATCCATTTCTAGTCATTTGCAGTGTGACTGATACCTTTACCATTGTAATTTCTTGGGGGAAGTCATTCGTCTTGACACCAATGAAACTCCCTCTATCAGCATATTTTGACAACTGGTTTCTCTAGAATTAGACTGAATTCTCCAGTTCTAGGGATTTGATTGGGTCACTGAAAGATGTAGCAACTTGTTCATGGTATCTTGTATGATGTAGAATCTGAATCCGGAATTTCTTGAATCCAAGGCTGAGCCTCTATTCCCCTTGATTCCCCATGTGCCTTTCTTCTATTTGTGATTAGACCAATATAAACGTAAATCATTTAACTACATTCTTTCAGTGAATTCTGTGTCTCCTACTGACCTACATCACTAAGAGTATGTGGACTTCCTTCTTCTGCCTCCTTAGTTTCCTTTAAACTTGTATCCTTGAAAGGGATGAATTCAACAAGGGATGAGTACCATGAAACAGGGAGGCCCCAGCTCACATGTTTTCTTTTTCTCATTGTTTCTTAGATTAAAGCATTCATTCATGTGAGAAGAATTAGTGGCCAAATGATTCATTCTGTGTTTGGTGCATTATGTCTTTAATCCCTTGAGGGAGCAGGTAGTACTCTCCCAACTCAACAGATGATCATCATTTATTCAAATGGAAATGTTCCAGTTTAAATCTTTGGTTAGTTAACAATTACAACAACAAGACTTTAAAAAAGAAAGGCAATGACAAAGTCTAGAAAGTCTTCATAGTGGCCTTTTTTTTTAACAACTGCTCTCAATCTTATTTCACTTTTCCTTGTTAAATAGTTGTCTGGTATTTGGAAAGGCTCTATATAAACATGTTTATCTCAGTAAAACAAACAAATAAACAAATAAAAATACTCTGGTTGCTGAAAATGTCACCACACTGGAGCCAACATAATGAGTTTGTTTAAATTTATTTTTTTTTCAGCCCCAAGATGTTACATCTCATTTCCAAGGCAGTCCTGGAATACCACAGATAGCAAGAAGCATACATTAAAACACTTGTCCAATGCCAGAGACACAGCTAAGCCCACTATGAGACTTATACGTAAAAAATGTAGCTTATGAGCATTGTGAGTTTGGTCTCTCATATTGTGGAAAACAATTGCCAAATTGGCATTTCAGGGAAAGTCATTGGCTTGACTTACTATTGGTACAATGGACTATCTGAAAATGTGAATACTCATATAAGAGCTATATTTAATAACTTATTAAAATGTATTATAAGTGGATATAGAATATTGCTATATATTCATGTTTACATTTACAACCTTTTTGACTTTTGGGAAATTTCAGTCTCAAGTATAACAATTCATTCTGAAAAATGTTTTCTGGTGTTCATCAGAATGTCCCTCTTAGTTGGTTCTCTTTTCCATTGTTTCCATGATGTACTTAATAAAGTATTTTAGTGTGTGTGTTTTATTAAAAGCTAAAAACTGAGACTTCCATATAAAATTGTTAGTCTCATTATTAGATAAATTAGACTATGGTCTCATTGTGAAGTGGCATCCTTGCCAATCTGTCATTTTTGTTTTCTACTATTATATAATTCCAGTTATTATAAACTTCATTTAATTTCTGAGCAGAGACTGACTGTATGTAGCTAGCAAATAGGATGACAGCATAAATTTCCCATTAAAATGTGGTTCAGTGAAAAAAGAATTGGTTTTAGAGTCAGTGTATGCAGGTTTGCATCCCACCTCTAACACTTGGCAACTATTTGAATATGAGTCAATTTTACTTCTCTCATTCAGAACCTGTGTTTGTTTGAATATGGGAAGGAAGGAAATGAAATAAGCTTTTATTAAACAACTACAAAGCGCTGTATTTAATGCTTTATAAATATAACTATTTTAACATCATAAAAAAGGAAGTTGAAACATGAGACTTCTAAGATCTCTTCTTACTCTAAATCTAAGATTACAATGAATAGTAATTGGCATAGTTGAACCAATCACATCAACGTCCAACGCTGATTATTGTAAACAAACAAAAAAGAGTTTATAAGGGAAAAATTAAAACCTCTTTTAAGTTTGACTCTTAAGTTAAGCTGCTTTTTAGTTTGGGGAACAAGTCAAACACCTCCACACCACACATTCTACTTTTGCTGTTGTTAGAAGCCATATCAATTAGAGTGAACAAATAATTCTTTCAGGAAAGGCATTTTATTCAACTGGTAATGTTGATTTGTCTGCACAACTGGGTCATCAAGTTGCAATGTATCAAGGGGTGTCAAGAGAAAACAAAATAAATTTTCTCCCTGATAGTAAGTGGCAGCTGTTCTAAAGCATTTGGTTTTAGTGGGGAGAAAACAGCAGACGGAGATAAGGATTGAAGAATTTCATTATATGCTTTTTCAATGAAGCAGCTTTTATTTATGATTTTCATGTTCAAGAAGACACGGTTTGTAAATATAATTACTTTATGTTGTCTAAAGTAGTTTATGTATTTAAGCAGAGACAAAGACCAAAAAGTTCTATAGAAGGATTAAATAAAATATTTGGGGAACAAGCATATTAACCCTTCAGATCATATGATTGGGAGGTAGAAAATGTACTAAGAAAACATTGGGTTTCAAGTTCATAGAGTTAGATTCAAATTTGGCATCTGTTACTTATTTGTGTTTCATCTTAGTCAAATCATTTCCTCTCTCTTGCCTTGTGTTCTCATCTATTAGATGATCTTCAGGGTGTTTTCTAGCTCTAAACCTAAATTCTGTGTTGTCTGGTTATTGTGAAATCTTAGATATAGATGAAAGGTACTGTGACTTAGTGGGTAGAACACTAGCCTTGAAGCCAAGAAGCCCTATTTCTGACACATAGTAACTGCCTGGAACTGACAAAGTCACTTAGCTTCTCAGTGTCCTAGACATCTCTCTGAGACATTTTGTTGTGGAAAAGTATTGACCTCTGTTGGTAGAAGAAATTTCATCATTCTGTAATTCCTTATGTCAGAGAAATTACAGGTTTAGTACATATTACTATTTGAGTACAGAAAGGAAACAAAATTTAGAAATGGTACTAGAGAAAGAATCAAAAGATCTTTGTTGCATTCATAGGCCTATGACTTATTAGTTGTGTAAGCATAGGGAAATAAAGATACTGTACATATCCATCATTTTCACAAATTCTACCCTGTGACTTTGTTCTTCTGATGGGTGAACGAGCCTCTTAGTCCATTCAGTATTTAAAAAAAGTCCCAGCCTCAGTGTTACCTCATCTCCTCCAAACAACCTTCTCCCTTTCCTTTTTCCTCTAATTGTTTCCAGAACCACAAACCATGAATCTTAACCAAATCTACTATGCCATTATTCTAAGAAGGGAGAGTGTTAATCTACTCCTTTATTGCTCATACACCATCTCTGTAACTTTACAGTCCCCTATGTTTTGTCTCCTCTATTTTAGTACAGAATCCTTCAATGTAGGAGCTATATTTATTTTTGTACTTATATCGCCAATGCTTAGCTCAGAATCTGGAAGAAAGCATTTAGTTGATTGTTTTTTTCCTCCTTACATTCATTCCCTCATCTGTAAAGATGGCCTTCATAGCATTCACATTACCAATTACATAAAGTCTTTTTGGAATTGAATGACATAATCTATGTGAAAGCAACCAGAAACAATAGTATTACTGGGAACAAGAATTTATGAGATGTGAAACAAATTATACTCAAGCAGGGTCCATGACCCTGTTCTTACCAAAATAACCTGAGGATGAATGGGGTATGAGTTATTTAACAATGTATCTCTGTATTCGGGAATGGTCCAGTACACTAAATGTATATGTTAGGGCTCAACAGAAGGTGAATTTGACACTGCAATAGCTAGGTTATAGAAGTATAGAAGATAGAATATAAGCAGGGCAATAAATTCAAAGTTTGGGAAACCATAGGCAATCTCTTGAAAATAATTTGTATAGTTTCTAAGTGATCTGTGTTAGGTCTTCTCTAAGACTTGATGATTAAGCTCTTCACAGAGGAGCATTGAACAATCATCAAATAGGAGAATGTGGGAGCAAAGCCAAGATGGTAGGGTAGAGGAAGCACTACAGGCAAGCTTTCCCAACACTCCCCTCCAAACAGCTTTAAAGTAATACCAATATAAGGTCAGAATGGATACCTGACCTAGATATAAAGAGAGAAATTACAAGAAAATGAGAAGAATATGGAATATATTGCTTTTTAGAATTATGGATAGGCAAACAATTTGTGAATAAACAAGAGCTAGAGAGCAAAGTTAGATGTAAAATGGGTAATTTCAATTACATTAAATTAAAAAGGTTTTGTATAAATAAAACAAATGAAAACAAGATTAGAAGGAAAAGAGGAAATTGAGGAGAAAATAAGTTTATAAGATAATGGTCTCATATCTAGAATATAAAAAGAACTTTGTTGAATCTATAAGTGCCGTTCCTCAATTGGTAAATTGTCAAAGCATATCAACAGTTTTCTGATGAAGTAAGCAGAGCTATTTATAGCCATATTAAAAAATAAAATAAACACAACAACCTCTAAATCTTTACCAATTGGAGAAATGCAAATTAAAACAAATTTGAGATATTACCTTATAACTATTAGATTGACTAATAATACCAAACAGAAAAATGTCAATTGGTGGAGGGGATGTGGGAAAATTGACACTTTAATTCACTACTGGTGGAGTTATGAACTGAATCAATCATTATGTACAACAATTTGGAACATACAAACCAAAGACCTACAAAATCATGGATATGCTTTGACCTAGCCATGCCAATACTAGACAGGATCCCAAAAGAGATAAAAAAACAAAAAGGAAAATGATTTATATGTACAAAAATATTTACAGGAACTCTTTTCTGGTGGCAAAAGATTGGAAATTGAGTGAATGGCCATCAATTGGGGAATGTCTGAACAAGTTGTGGCATATGATTGTGATGGAATATAAAAAATGATGAGCAGGCAGTCTAAGAAAAACTTGGAAAGACTTCCATGAACTTATGCAAAGTGAAATGAGTAGAACCAGGGGAATATTGTACCCTGTAACAGTAATATTGTAAAATGATTAGCTATGAATGATTTAGCTATTCTCAGAAGTACAATGATGGAAGACAGCTTTGAAGGACTTATTTTAAAAAAATGCTCTCCATCCCCATAGAAAGAACTGATAGAGTCTGAATATAGATGGAAGCATGCCTTTAAAAAAAAAACCAAACTTTCTTTCTTTTTCTTTTTTGGTCTATGTTTTCTGTCTTTTACAGTATAGAAATATGTTTTGTATGACTACATACATACATATACATTTAATCTATTTCAAATTATTAGCCTTCTCAATGATAGCACTGGACAGGTAGGGAGAGAATTTGGAACTTAAAATTTTTAAAATGAATATTAAGTATATTTTACATGTAATAGGGGGAAAAACAAAATAAAAAGAGAGGACTGAAAAGATTAGGTACACAATATATGATAGTTAATGAACATAGTAATCTAGTATTTGATAAAAACCCAAAGAGCTAAGCCTTGGGATAAGAACTCACCATTTGACAAAAGATTACTCAGAAAATTGAGAACTGGTTTGGTAGAAACTAAGCGTAGACCAATATCTTATGCCTCATACTATGATAAAGCAAAAATGGATGCACGATTTGGACTTAAAGCACAGTTATGCATGGCTAATAGAATACATGAATCGTTCTTATGTGATTTGTACCACATTGAACTGTGTCTTAAAGTAGGTATAGAGACATTGACTGGAGAAAAGTTGAGAAATTCAAACTTTTAAAAAGCTTCTGATTTGAGTTATTTCCTCAGTATAAGATCTCATGATTATAATTATAGACTATTTAACATAACAGGAAAGGAAAATGTTAAGTGCTGGAAGGGATTTGGGAAAATAGGTACATTAATGTACTGTTGTTGGAGTTGTAAGTTTGTTAACTGGGAGTTAATGGCAAGTCTGGTGGTTGTTATGGTCTTTTGGCCATTCTGCTATGGTATTCTGGAAACTGTTGTCATGAAAACATTTTTAGAATAGATGCCTCATAGCTGGAGGGTACACAATAATCATAAGTTGACAAAAGATACTTATTTTTTTCACTGAAAGTGACACCTCAAATTGGCCTTAAGTACTCCTAGTTCCACCTTAAACCTCTGATATAATGACAGGCATATGACAGTTATTTGCAATTTCCAGTTTTGTAGTTAGTACCACTATTGCTAAAGTCTTACATTATTACCCCATTGTGTTATTAGCATGAACATTAGCTCCTTCTGAAGCCTATGACAATGGAATAGGAACCCTGGGAGTCTGTAATATTCTAAAGAGAACTGAGTATGACCTTACCAAGAAAACATCTCTTTCCCACAATCCAGCTTAGTTAAACAGAGAAAATATAGCTCATGGCAAATAGTGGAAGCTTATTAAATCCTTTTAACTCACTCAATTAATTTACCAATACAAGGCTGGCCAATCAGTTATGAATTTTAGATCATATTAACAATTAAAAGAAAGAAAAATAGAAAATTGATATCAGTCCATTGTGGGTCCTTTCTGTAATAGTGACAGTGACAGTGTAATGGGAATAAGACATATTAAAAATTTAAAATAATTTAAAATTAAGAGTGTTGTAAATTATATAGATGTCAGACTACTTATTAACTTAGTTATTGGTACTCTAAATGTGAGTTCAATTCACAGGGAAAAAATAAGGAGATATAGCACTGGAGAAATTGAATCAGAACAATGTTCCCATTTTTACTAGAAATGAAGCAAGAAGATGAAATAATGCTGTATGTAAATGGAAAAATTACTCACTGTGTCTCTGTAGATATTCAAATAAAGAGGAGTACACAGATTTGCCTTTATCAGACATTCTAAGACAAGAACCAACTTACAGATTTAATTTTCCATTTCTCTAAAATCTTCCTAAGAATAATTTATACAACCATTAAGTCATTCTAGTGGAAGATTTGAGAAGTTAATAGGCAGACTATAAGAAATGATATTCTATAGCAGATCATATCTTTATAGTCAGGCAAATGATTGAAGTGAAGAGAATGTAAGATTTGTCTTGTTGACTCAAAAAAATGATTCAGTAAACTGCCCTTTTAAAATCTTTCATTCCTGTATCAAAATCATAGAAGACTCCCTTCAAAACTCAGCTCAAATTCAGCCTTTTACAGAAGACTTTTCCTAACTATAACCTCTTCTTATATATCTCTAAATTTGTACTGTAAGTCTCTTATATGCACAATCATAGAATGTGAACTCCTTAGGGCAAGAAGAATATTGTTGCGTTTGTTGTCCACAGTGGCTCACACAAAATGAGAGGATAATAAACATATGCTTACTGACTAAACAATATCATATAAACTCTGACATACATTCACTGATGGTTTTTGCTGCCTGCCATTGATGATAAGTAGTACAGAATCCAAAAGGAAGATGGACCCAGAATTGATGTCGAGATGCTAAAAAATACTCTGGCCCGTTGATGACCTTGTGATGTTTATATCTAATCCAATAATATTACAGATGCTCCTAAATGAGATCCATGATAACTCAAAAGAGTTTAGCCACAAAGAGAAAAATAAATGAATAAATAAAATCAATTAATCAGACTGCAGTGTTTGGATGACCTTTAGGTCTCATCTTTCAGCACACATATGTTGGACACCAGCTGAAGGAGAATAATTAGCTGGGCACAGAATTTAAAAAGAGAAGGAAAGTAATCTCGATTACCTTTACATAATTGTGTGGTACTATAATCAATCACTCTACTTATCTCTCTGAAATGAAGACCAATTTTTGTACATCTATAGTCTCCTGGTGATTATGTCTAGATGCAATTGTCATGGAATACCACACTCTCTTAAGAATTAAAAGTTTCTGGAAACCAAATAGTTACCTGCTGAGTATGATCAATCTATAATATATTGCAAATGAAGAATTATAGATTAGAAAGGATGCAAAGTATTGGATCATTGAGATATTTGACGGAAAATGTAATAGAAAAGAGTCCAAGAGATACGCTCATGTAATCTACAAGTATTCTGATAATGTCAAGTGCAAGATTGTTAGTTTTGCTATTAGTGAATGTAAGACTTGTGGGAGAACATAGATTAGACTTGAATAGGATGAGGAAGTACAAATGTGTTGCATTCTGTAGCAGTGGGGTGCGAGGTGAATGGTGGGGACCACATTAATTGAATTGCCAGAGAAGCAAGTAGAAAGCACTCCAAATTTGGAGAGCAGTCTTAGTAAAGTCACTGTCATAGATCAATGCCTGTTATTGTTGCCTCATATATCTAAATAATACATGCTGTCAGGAGTTATTTTATTACCAAGGTTTGTCAGACTCCCAATTGTCTACTGACACAAATCCATTTTGACTCCAAGTGGGATCTGGAGCACAAGACTGTGCCATTTAGGAGTGACAGTCCAGAACGGTGAATGCTCACAAGTCATTTAATAGAGAATCCTTATGAATCTTTTTTTCCCAAGGTACTTCTGTTAATAGATTTCCCATTGTTTTTTTTATTGTCATAGCATAGTGGAAAAACAAACAAACAACAGACTGTTGTTTTTTGTTTAGGGCAATTTCCACTTCCACCCTTTCCCCTTCTACCCCTGTTTATGTAGCCATCCTCTTCCCTGTTCTACTCCATTCTCCTTCCTGATGGGTAAATGAATCTCCTTTTTTCTTAGTATTCTCCTGTTTTTATTGTTTCTACCTCTTCTCTGACCTCATACTCCTACCCTTTTTATGAATGATTAAAGAGAATTAATTAAGTGAACTTGTGAACTCTATTTTTAAAGCTTAACTAAGTACCTGTAGTACATTTCACACTTTTTCCAAGGTTCTAATTGTTAGATGACTCATTTCTAAAGTTTTATTGTTTAGAAATGAGGTAGGTTTTTTTTTTTAAGCCTGGAATAAAAAATGTAACAAAAAAGGATAAGTGAAATGCAGATGGGGTTCTTATTTGCTATACACACATACACACAGAATATATTTCTGAATAAAACCAATAAACCAAAACTCACCATTTTTTTGGGGGGGGGGTCAATAATACACCAAATGATATAATTTAACTTTATATCTAACTTTATCCTGTTTTCCTCAAAGTTCAAATATGTACCTGAAGCATACCTTAACTTCACTTTGATAACTTCCTAATACTAGTAGTATGCTCTATAAGAAGAAGGATAACATATCCATGTTGATGAATGCATTTCCTATGACATGTAGAAAAGTATTTTGAACATAAAAAAAAAACAATATTAAAGTTTCTTTCACTGGGTACATCTTTACAATATTCAAGAATAATTCTGATACTATGTAATTTAGCTGTCAATTTAAATATAAGGTTTACTTATAATTCTTGTGTGTATGCACACACATGTATATATGCATGTGTGTGTGTGATGTATAAGATCTTCCTGAAACCCATGATAGCTGCCATGAAAAGATACTTGTTGTTAAAAATATTTCTCTTGTCAAAGAATTTGATGGATAGTCATAATAACAATTCTGGTAAGCCAACTGATTATCCTTGGAAAAATAGAAAATAGTTTTGGTCATATCTCTGAAGTCCTTATATTCTTTCTGTTTGTCTCTGCCATCATTGTGATATCACAAAATAGTTGAAGAGAAAAACAAAACAAGACTGCACATTACTTGATACTGAGAAATTTGTGTCTTCCTTGGATGACAAATTATTAAAATTCTGTGATCCTTAGTTTATTTATCATTAAAAGGGGGATAACAACCATGCTTCCCCTGCCTAACATATAAAAGTGTTGTGGGAAAAATATTTACATAAGGAGTAGAAAATAAAAGAAAGAAAAAAAATTGTTATATTTTCACCAAAGACAACCCCAAACCTCTTTCCTTAAATGTTAGTATTTGTTAAGTCATTTTTATACACCATAAAATGTTAGCACAGTTTGTTCATGGTCATGAAATAGATTAACACCATATGACAAGTCAAATCAACAAGCATTGAATAAGTACTTACGATGTACCAGCCACTTTGCTAAGTTCTGAGGGTATGAAGAAAATCAAAAGTTCACAATCTAATAAGGGGGAAATATGCAAATTATTATGGCAACATAATTTGTCAATTATGTATCCATTTTCTCAGAACACATGACAACACGGAAGATTTTATATATATATATTTCAAATTACAAAACATTTTATTCCCATCTTCAACAATTCCATCATTGCCATGTTAGCTGTATTTCAACAGAAATTTTAGTTGTTTCTTCTCCATTTGAAAGCTCCCTGATTACTGAAGGACTGCCAGGTTCCTGAATGTGGAGTAAACAAGGTCAGAAATCTTGCATGAGTAACTGAGAGATCAATCATAGAAATGATTTTCATGATAAAGCAAGTTACTTATCAATTCTGGGAAACTGGACATTTACACAACCAGTGTGATTTGGGGAAATTGATGAATAAATATTTATAAAGTATATTTCTGTTATGCTCCAGGTACTGCACAAGAAAAAGGGGGTAAAAATAACAAAAAAATAAAAAGAATTCCTACCCTTAAGGTCCTTACATTCCATCAAAAAAATATGTATACATTTGGAAAGATAGACTGGAGAATGAAACAGCAAACCCCTCCAATATCTTTGCCAAGCAAACCCCAAATAGAGTCACAAAGAGTTGAATAGAACTGAAACATTAGAACAACAAAAACCATAGATTGGATATTGTGTGTGTGTGTATGTGTGTGTGTTTGTATGTATATATGGAGAGAGAGAGAAATAGATATAGATATAGATATAGATATAGATATAGACATAGATATAGATAGATAGAGAGATAGATATTTACGTAAATATAAGGCATTTAGAAAGAGGAGGTACAAGCACCCAGAGAAACGAGGCCTCATGTAGGAGGTAGCATTTGAGATGGACAAATTACTTAATATTTTTGATCAACTTCTGTTTCATGATCTGTAAAAATGATAAGGATTGGGCTAGATAACATATGGGATGCTATTAACCACATTAAAAAATAAAGTGATTACCTAAAGATGTAAATGAGGGGGAATCACATAGTGCTAAGGCTTTCCCTATTTAGAAATATCAGCAGTTTCAGTGCCTTTTGTTTGCCAACACAGCATAACACAGTCTGTGTGAAGCTTTTCTGATAGCAAGCTATTTTTGTCATAACTAGGAATTTTTTTTAAGAAAAGTAGCATCCATGCTTGTGTTAGGCATAGAGGGAAATACTCAGTATATTTGAAGTTAACACCAATCTCTTCAATGCTCTAAAAATACACATTTTGGTCAAATATTGACATGTAGAAGCACATCATCAAACTAATGATCCTCAAAATTAGGCAAAATGAATATTTTTTTTGGTAGAGGCCTACCCATCGATGATTCATTTGGACCTTTTCTTCATTTTCTATTATATTCTGGGTGCTTGGTCATTTGGAACTGAGTCAATTTTGTGTAAAATGAATATGTTTTACACCAACTTTAAAGTTTTATTCTCTGGAGAAAAGAAGGGCCATTAAAATATATTTCCTAATTAGAACAGATGGGTGAGTTGTCATTTATTCACTGTATTTGGATACTAAAGATATTCTGCCAAATTTGCCAAGTACTTTTCAACTCAAGTTGACAGGATAGTAGGTACAAAATGGCCCCAACTATAATTATGGGATTTTGCATACCAAATAGTCTTCAGAGAGAAAGAAAGAAAAAGTTGTGTAAGAAGGTAAGGCACACAGAGATAAAGATTTAAGGGGGATTGATACAGTATAGAATTATGCAGCATTGGACAAGTCAGTATGACCTTGGCATCATATTAGCATTATATTAAAAATCACAATGAAAAGAGTTTTAATTCCAGGAAAATATCACATATACAGGAACTAGAACTTCTTCATTCTATTACCAAGAACAATTATGTATGGTTCTTTCAGACTGACTTTTCTTTTAAATCAGCAACAAAAAGATATGTTCTCTTTCTTGAAGAAAAATTTTAAAACCATACCCTGGTAGGCATGTGAAGGAAGCATTTTATCTTTAGCCTACTATCTTTCTGTTTCAGTAGAGCTATAATCCCTCTGAGTTCATCATTCTGTCTGATGCCAGCATATGTAAAGCCAAGCATGAGCAGCTTTCCAGAGGACTTCTGCCATGAACGGCTTTCAAGGTTGTGATTACATAGTATAGCAAACTCTCTATTATTCATTAACAAATCAGAGCAAAACATTCACAGAAAATCAAGGCACAGGATTCACAAAGTTACATAACTTATCACAGAAAACCAAAATACAGGATTCATCATGTCACAACTCAACAACTTATCTCTATAATGGCCACATAGTTTTTACCAAAGTGGCCACATAGTTTTAAACAAAGTACATACATACATTTAGTCAATCACAAAATCCTTAATTCAATCACAAAGTACAAAAGTCAAAGTTCTCCACCCCTAGGTCACAGTAAGTCATAATCTTCCTCAGTCAGTACATAGTTTCCAAGTAAAGTCTTCTTTTAGCTTGATTCAAGGCTGGCTCTCATGTTCCATGGTTCCTCTTCTATGATCTCAGCTCCAAGTGTCACCTGGGTTCAAAGGCAGCCAGCTCCCATTTCCTTGGCCAACTCCTTGTCCAGTTCTTTGTCCAGTTCCCATTGCATATTGAAGTTCACAGTGTCTAGTCCACCTCAAGTCCTTCACCATTCCTGTTTCTGGGAAGAAGCTTGACAGAGTAACAATAATATTCATACACATTGCTGGCACCATCATCAATTCACTATCTGCCTGTGAAATCAACTCAGACCCACTAACAGTGTCTGAGAAACCAACACAAATCATCAACATAGAAATCAACACAGACTCACAAACGAGGTCCAAGAGGTCAGCACTAGTCGTCAGTAAAGTCCCAAGATCTCCAAAATTGTCATACAGGACTTCTGTAAACATATAACCAGAAAATCCTCTTTCAAGGCTTCAAGTAAGGTCCCAGGGCTTCCATACAAAGAATCACAAACATCAATACAGACAGAGCAGACAAAGAGCTGGGATACCACAAGTTTTATCCTTCTTGACTCTGCCATGACAAGAGTTCTATTCTCAGTTCTGCTATCTCTAGCCTGGGCCTCTCCTTATATATGGTCATTAGCTCTTCCCCTTCCTGTTGCATGAGTTCTTGAGTTCTAGGCTTCAAATTTGTGGGGTTCACACATTCTGTTTCTTAACAGACTAGATACAAGGCTCAAAAGAAACTTGAACTGAAACAAGCGTTAATTCATTAGCTGAAACAAGGTGTGAACTACTTCTGTGCTTGTCATCATACATCTTAGGAATTGCATATTATAAAAGTAGTCATCTTGCTGTTTTGTCAACTGTCCCAAATACTGCTGATTGGTTTATTTTGAGGACTGAATAATTTGGTTTTTATTGTATTTTAAACACCAACACAGGAATTAGCTAGGTGGTTCAGTGGATGTAATGTGGGGCCTGGAATCACAAAGACCTGAATTCAAATCCAGCCTCAAACACTTATTACCTGCTTCACCTACCAATCATTTAACTTCTGTTTGCTTTAATCCATTGTAGAAGGAAATGGCAAACCAATCCAGTATCTTTGCCAAGAAAACCCCAATGACAATGAGCCTGATGTGCTATTGTACATGGGGTTATAAACAGTCAGATGCAATTGAACAATAACACCCCCAAGTTAAGAAGAGAGATTGGCAATTGCGTGATAAATCTAGTTTATTTGAATGGTTGATTTGGAGAGTAAACTAAGTTTTATAAAGCTTGTTATTTTAACTGATCATCCACAACATAAAAAACATTTTTTCTTTATTTACATTAATTCAACCAACATTTTATTTTTGAATTATTTTTTCAATTACAGAGGAAAATCCACTTAAAATTAAGTAAATGTTTTTCTAAATAACTTTTTCATTTTCATTTCAAATTACTTTACAAACAACAACCTTGACAAAATAGTTGTCTCATTTTGAGGTATAACTCCATAAAAGTGAAGGTCTTTTGGGGGATAGAATACTACATACCTTAATATTTTGAAATGAAGTACTAGTCATTGTCTAGCTAGGCAACACTGTGAAATAGAAAGTGGTCTGATTTCAACTGATAGGACTTTGGTTGGATTCTTCATTCTGCCAAATACTGCCTGGATGACATTGGGGCAATTAGGTAGTATTGTGAATAGAGGGCTGGATCTGGAATCAATTCCTTACTTCAAATCTGGCCTCAGACACTTACTAGTTTTTTGAGGTTGCCACCCTGCCCATTTGCCTCAGTTTCCTCAACTGTAAGATGTGCTTGAGAAGAAAATGTCAAGACAATCCCTTAATCTTGTCAAGAAAGCCCCAAATGAGGTCACAAAGAGTCAGGTACAACTGAAATGACTAAACAACAGAAGCATGACATCAGATCAATCATTTCATCTTTCTGGGCTTCAATTTACTCAACTCTTTTATAATAAGGAATTTGGACTAGATGATTTTATAATCTCTTCTAGTTCTAAAATAATATTCAAATTTAGATTTGTGTAATCCTTTAAGGCTTATTGTATTTATAGAGATGATTAAGGTTTCAAAATACTTTACAAATATTATCTCATTTGATCCTAACAACAACTCTGGGAGATAGGTGGTATTATTCACATTTTATAAGTGAGGAAAGGAAATGACAAATAACTCCAGTATCTTTACCAAGAAAATCCCAAATGGGGTCATAAAGAGTCAGACATAGACATGACTGAAACAAATGAACAAGCTCCATGAGTCTAATGGACAATATAGCAACCAGAAGAAAGAATATGATCTTAGGCTGCATTAAAAGAAGGAATGTCCACAAGAAAGGCTATGAGGAGGAGGGGTGGTGGTGATGGAGTTAATTTCACTACATCCTTTCACATTCAAGCCATTTCTGAGGGTGACTGCTCAGTTCTGGGCACTACATTTTAAATAAAATATTAAAAAGGTAGAGTGAAACAATGAAGTAAGAGAACTTAAAATCCTGTCATAAAAGTTTTGATTTTTGCCCAGAGAATTAAAGGTTTGGCAGAAAGATGGGGAGGATGTGATAGTGTTCACTGGATTCTTTGAAAGATGATTGTGTAGGAGGATATCTAAAAATGTAGAAAAAAATGATCATTTGTAGTGAATCTTCTAAAATCCATTAATCTCAAGGTATAATTTGATCACATTTAATCTAAGAGCATGTCCCCCATTCCCCCTAAAACACTATATGTATATTTTATGCTCGTACTGTACCTACTCAAAATTTATTCTGAGACATGCAAATTTGCTTTAATTAGCTCATATGTAGGTTTTCATAAAATTAAATAACAGCATTCTGAGTAACCATTGGAAATACAAAATCTTTCCTAATCAACCCCCTACACTAGGAAATTACAAAAGGAGGCATATTTAAATTTAATATACCAAAAACCTTCCCATGGATTACATGAAATAGCCAAGGAACAGCTTTAAAAAGAAAGAAGGTAAGTAGGTTTAAGGCAAAACCTGGGGGAGTACCCACACTTCAGAATAAAGAAAAGGAAGAGGAGAAGAAGTAATTTTAAAGGTTTTATCTTCACTCTATTCTATGATTAACATGTAAGGTAACTACCTCTTTAAGATCCTTTTTCTAAGGAGTCATTAATGACAAAAAGAACAGGGGGAAATGCTTTCATGTAAGCATATCAAGTTAGGAGATTTATGTTGATTGCCAAATGATAAGAGATATTGCCCCTGATGTGGATGAACATATTGATGCTTACTACAAGAAAAAAAAAATAATTTTGTTCTAATATAAACTGCAGAAGAAACAGCTTTCCAACAGTAATTGAATGGTTTTGGAAAGAAAATGGTTTGTAATACAGATTTGATTCTTTAAATCTTTTTGTTAATAAGGTGTATTGAATTCCTGATTGTGTGTTATCAGTTTAATGTTACAAAGAGATAAAGGAAAAAAAATCTTTTTTTTTTTTTTTACTTATTAAAAAATATAGAAATGCGAGTGCAAAGAAACATAATTAAAGATCACCAAATACATAGAGGACTTTTTTTGGGAAACTTCAGAACAAAAAGCATGATGAACACTTGTTGTAATATGCGTTATGACCAAAGATGATAAATCTAAGGATATCAGAAGTCATGTGAACATTTGGCAACTGAGATGGCATTCTGAAAGGATTATAGATTTGATAGTGGAAATTTGGGAAATTGTGACAATTTAAAGGAAAGATGAGTAATGGTGAATCAGGATTTTCCTATCTAAGCCACTGAGATGGCAAGAGTAAACATGGAAAGCACAGCGAACAGTAGAAGGAGAGGAAAAGGGAACAGAGAAGAAAACAAGAAAACTGGGAAGCTTGAAAAGATGATTCATTGGAGCTTCACAATTAGAAGCAGTCAGCTCAGAGAAGTCTTCAGCTAAGCAATTCATTGGTCAAACACTCCAGTAAAAGTTGTTGCCCATCAGCACCACCAAGAGCTGAAGTAAAATGAAGTTTTTCCTTAAGGATTTATTTCTGCTGACACCTCTAGCTTAAAAACAGAAAAAAAAATGGACATTTCCCTGTGGTATACTAAAGAACAGGCTTGAGTTTCCTCAAGTATCTGACCCCTCTTTAACACAGTGTTTGGTATTGGTCTGTCTCTGGTAAGCTAGATTTGTAAGTACTAGATCAGGCTGTATCACAGAGCATGTACATTTTCAGACTTTAAAACAAGCAAAACTCAGAGAATAATTGCACCTAGCTGTCAAAATGAAGCCCAGTTAGATAAGAACATATGCAATTGCCTTGTTACAAAACATCCTGGGGAAATTATTTTAAATCAGTTTCATTAATTTATTTTTTTTTTATTTTTAGAAAAAGGTTATTTTTCCAATGGACAAAAATCTGTTTTCTTTCATTCTTTAATTTGGGTGGTGGGGGAACTAAATCCTTGTAATAATATGAATAATCAAGGAATAATCAAACAAAACAAATTCCTACACTGACCATATCTAAGAAAATGATTCAAATTGTGCTGAGTCTATCATTTCTCTATATGGTATTGAGTAGTATAGTTCAGGAATCCTCTGGAATTACCATTGATTATTGTCAAGATAAGAGTTTTTAGTATTTTAAAATTATCTTTTCAAAGGTTTTGTTATCAATTTTTCTCCTAATGTTTCTTATTTCACTCCATTTTCTTACCAGATTTTTCTGAAACCATTCCTTTCATAATTTCTTATAATACAATATTATTCCATTACAGACATATGCCATAATTTTCAGCTACCCCTCAATTGACAAGCTAACACTAAGTTGCCAATTCTTTGTCACCTGAGAAAGAACTGCTATAAATATTTTGGGGGCATATTGTTCCTTTTCATCTTTTTTTGGGGAGTATATAGGCCCAGTAGAGGTATCTTGGGATCAAAGTGTATGCTAACTTAAGAGATGGGGGAGGGTGCAAGACTCCAAATTATTTTCCAGAATGTCTGTTCCAATTTAAAGCTCCATAAACAGTACATCAACGATTCTTCTTGGTGCTCTTTCAGCATTTTCCTTTTGAGTTTGACTATTTCAGCTAACAGATCTAAAAATTAAGACAAGCCTTATCTTTGCATTATATGTATAGGTATGATCTTAAAATAGCTCATTTTGAAGGTAGAACACTTTAGTCTCATTAAACTAAAAATGATCATTCAGTATCTGGGTTAGAGATTACACCAGTTATAGGCTAAAACAACTTGTAAATTTAAGAAAGCTGTGGCTAACTTTTAAAAAATCATCATATGTTGGCATAGTCTATGAAACAAAGTAAATTTATATTAAAATTCTAAAATGCCAGTGCCAGAGAGTTGAAATATTACAACCTATATTCATGTTTATTGATACATTAAAAAATTGCATTAGAGAATGTAAAAAAAAATGGGAAATGGATAATAAAAAAAACAAGGGAGTGTTCTTAATGATTTTATTTTCTATTTGTGAATATTAGATAGCTCTGAAGTAAACTTAGAGAAACAGGAAAAGCTTTCAAGTTTACTGTAGCATATGATATACTAAGTAATTAAAGATGCAGCAATTGACATAAATGTGAAATCAGCCAATCATCAGCATTTATGGTTAGTAAATGAACCAAAAAATAAAAGTAAACAAGGATGCATATTACTGTGGTGATAATGATAATAAATTAGCCAGACATAGTCAGGTTTGGTAAAGTAAAATCTTATTTTGGAAAAAAAAACATAATTGATTCTCATTTAGAGTATAAAATTAGCAGCAATTATTTTTTTTCTCCCAATACGATGAAAGTAATAGGGGAAAATATTTTTTTCCTCCAACATTTAATAAGTTAGGTAGAATTTTCTATTTTAATATTTGGTAGGCAAATAAGTAGAGGTCAAAATGCTATTTTTTTTTTAGCTAAATTGATTAATGATACGAACTAAATACATATTCAAGTACAGAAGTATTAGTTCGTTTTCAAGGCACAAAGCATGTACAACCAGAAGGTTTTACTGTCTCTTTTTACATGCAATATTTTTTTTTTCTTGGTTTTCTTTAACTGTGAGGAAACTTGCCTGTTACTGTGAAAGTTCTGGATAAACAGAGTAAAAGGTCAGTACCTAAATTTATTTTCCCTTTTCAATTCTTGAGGCTCTGTTCACAATGCCAAAACATCTAGATAGTAAATTTAAGGGGTGGAGGGAGAAATCATGGGAAGGGATTATTTGCATCGTGACCATAAAGGTTTGTTACTATCTCCATGGTCCCTTCACATCTACATTTTGGTAATTATTACTATTATTATTGTTGGCACCAATACTGAAAGTAACAATCACCACAGGGGAATTTACTTGTCAGCAGGCCTTGTTTATGAGGTGTGATGTCCATTCATTTTCCTCAATGAACAGTAAGATTTAAGGACTCTTATGAAACATATAAATAGAATTTAAGCAATAGTTTGGGCACAAACTTATAGTTCCCTCAATGTTTATACATTAATTAAAAATTATTTAACATTATGTTGTTTAAATTATTCACTATAAAGTTGGATTGCTTAGCTATTCCATCTGAGATCTAAGAGGAGGGATTCAATATGATTCCTTTCTTTTAATTTGATTGAATTTAGAAAACGTTTAGGACTAATTGTTCAAGATATTGTGTCAAAATGTGCCATTGGGATTGTTATGACTTAGTACTTACTTTTAAGAAATTTAATAAAGGAAAATTTAATTAAGAAATATACATGAATAACTGTGATATAAGGAAGATAAAAATTCAAATGAGAGGATCAGACAAAAGATCTGAAAAATTAGGAGAGAGATGCCACTTTCAAGTTAGGAATGGTGAATAGGCAGCATGACAAAAGACTTTTCTAAAATGAGTGGTACCTGATTTGGAGCTGAAAGGAATGACTACACTATTTGAGAATCCAATAAACTGCACTGAAACTGAACCATTATCAGACATAGAATTGCTTGCCACAATTACCCAGAAAAAAATTATTGATCTATAAAAATTTAAGAATACTTTTAATGGAGGTTTTCATATCAAATACTCATAATTTCCAAACTACACAAATTAAATATTTCAAAATATAGAGACTAAGGTAAAGAAATTTTTAAAATATGAAAATAAAGTATATATCATCCCTGTCAACTTGTCTTCACCTAGAGATGTTTTTGGTGAGTCTACAAAAGATTACCATTTATCTCAATATAATTTTACACATAAAAGTAATTGTTATTTTGTACTAGATATTGTATAATATCAAATGTAAAGGGATAATAAGTGATTTGTCCCAGGACCATTTCTATCTTATATTAATTAAAACTGTAAAAAACATAATAATTCATATAATATATAACAAATAATACATAATGTAATAATAACATTACTTAATGTAGCAATAAGATGTGATTGATATGATGTGGAATATAATACAAATCATGCAATGCAATATAATTGATGTAATATAATATAACATGATATGGCATAATTAAACTCAAATCAAAATAATGATAATAATAATAATAATACAATAGTAGCCGTATATTGCCTTAAGGTTAATAGTGAACTTAACATTCATGGTATCATTTGAAAAACATCATGACAATACCAAGAAATAGGTGCTAATCCCATTTTACAAAGAAGGAAATGAAGACTGAGGGATTAAGTGATTTGTTCAAGGTTACAATACTAAGAACAGAAATTTGAAAGGAAAGATAGATAGATAGATAGATAGATAGATAGATAGATAGATAGATAGATAGATAGACAGATATTCAAGTTCTTTTTTTAATATGATCTCATGGCATCTAACACACTGTTAGATAGATCTGTCTATCTATCTACCTATCTAGTACTGTGTTAGATGGCATGAGATCATATATAAAAAAAAGAAAAAATTGAATATACTATCTCTTTCTTAAGAGAATATAGAATCTGATTCTGGAGACAAGCTAAATAAATAGAAAGTTAAATAAAATATGTCAATATTGGAAAAGAGGTCAAAAGATTAAGTTGCAAAAATGAAATACAAAAAAATGTATTATTCAAAGGAGACAAATATCACTGTAGGCTAGATTCAAGGAGAATGTGATAAAGATTTAAGAAGAGTGACTATTTCAATAATTGGAGAATTTGTTTAAAAATGAATTCCAGTCAGGGAAAAAGAAAAGGTAATATTTGCTTTCAGTGATGGCTATGAGAAATGGACATTAAGGAAGCACTGAAATGATCTCTTAGACTGACTGGTTGAAGAGCCATGACACAGAGAGACAATATAGAGAGTCATTATGGAATAAGATTGTAAAAGTAGAATGAAAATATTTTATGGAGGGCCTTAGTGACGTCATAAGGATTTTATACTTTATTCAGCATTCAATGAAGATGCAATGAAGGATTTCAGTGAGTAAAATGAGATGACCAAAATAACACTTAAGAAAGATTAGCATATGGTTGCTGCCCCTGCTGTTGTCCTTTGTTCTTGAAGAGGACCATGACATCAAGGAGGTGATGCCATGACATGGCAAGTGAATTGGATTGAGTGAGGGAGGGCTATGCAAAGTCACTGGCCTTACTTTCTCCTTAGGAGACAGCTGAGTCCAATGGCCAAATATGGATTGGGACAACTAGAGATTATCAAGAAGGTGGTGGTGGACCTTGGTGTTTTCAATCTAAGGTCTTTAACAGGTCTAAGTTTGAAAAAGGCAGCACCTATTCAGTGGTTAAAAGAAAATGAGGCAAAGAATGTCCCCTTAAAAAATAGATCTGGGAGGGAAATACCCTCAGGGTTTCTGACAGAAACAGAAAAAAATTGTTATTTACATTAATTCTGAGTGAATCAGAACCCAAATAGTGACCAAGTAGAACTTGGTCTGACATCAGAGTGATTTGTGGTTAAGGCTAGTCTTTAAAAGAAAAAAACAAAACAAAACAAAAGAGGAAAGAAGAAAAAAGATCAGATATTAAAATTTGTGTTCCCTTTGGGCAGAGTACTGGCAAGTAAGGGTGATACCCTAGGTAGAGAGTAAAGAAAGGAAAAAGGAAAAAAAAAGAGAAAGGAGGAAAGAAGGAAGGAAAGAAGGAAGGAAGGAAGGAAGGAAGGAAGGAAGGAAGGAAGGAAAGAAAGAAAGAAAGAAAGAAAGAAAGAAAGAAAGAAAGAAAGAGAAAGACCATAGAGGGCAATTCCTTCTCTACTCTCAGAGGTTGCTGTTCCAAGGTCCCTTACTCCATCCAGGGCCATTTCCACTTGTCCTAATCCATATCTGGCCACTGGACCCAGATGGACCCAGAGGAGAAAGTGAACCGGGTGACTATGCATGGCCCTCCTTCACTTTAATTCAATTCTTTTGCATGTTATGGCATCACTTCCTTATTGTAACTGTGTCGTTAGAGGGCCATTTTAATTTTGAAGTGACTCATTATTAAGAAAGTAGCATTTGGTCCATTTCTTGTTTGGCTATCACAATTCAAGCTGAGAGTATAACTGAAAGAAGGATTGAGATCTACAATGGAGAAGAAAATACCTCTACCAATGAAGATATGAAGTACTGAAATACTTTAGTGTCACAAAAATGTCAAGATGACCCTACTAGAATATTACTTTCTTGAAGGACAAGAATTTAAAAGTTATTACTGATTTATATGGTTTTCTGAAGAAAATCTCAAACAAAATGTTTTCTCTAAATTTAATTCATTAGCAGAACATTTGTTCTTACCAAACCATTGTATTTTAAGCAGGAACCAAGGATTAAACAGTTTTTCATGTTCACATATTTAATTGCAAATCAGAAACCCAATTTATATAATAATAGTAATAAAAGATAATATTTCTCAGTAGTTTCACAGCATCATTTTGCAATTACCCTTTTTTTCCCAGTGAGTTCAAAGTAATTTGGAAAGCCCAGAGAAAAAAAGATTTTAAAAATTACTCCAATATATCATTAAAGTATAAATAAATAGAAAGATACATATATAGATATGTATATATATGCATGTACACAGTATATATAATATATCATATATTTCTAATATATATCTCAATATCTGATTAATAATATTTATACCATACATATATACATTTAATAAAACATAACCTAAAAACCATAGTATTATACATGCACAAAAAGCTCATCTATAGGCTGTAGGATTAAGGGAAAGTCTGGCAAATATTTCTTAAAATGTGAAATTTCTCCTATGGGGGAGATTTATACAATTTCCAGTGGAGCCTGACTATTAAACTAGAATCAACCCAGAGCACAGTGAGAAAGGAAGAGATGTAAAGAAGCAGAAAAGATGTAAAGAACTGTGGACTTTGCTTACATGTATGTATCTATGTTTAAGTGTCTTGGACCTTCCTTAAATTATTCCCTATTTGTCTTGTATATAGTTTGCTTTATATATATTTATCTGAATGCTGTTTTCTACTTTAGAGTGTAAGCTTCTTGAGGGCAGGAACTGTCTTTTGCCTCTTTTTCATATTGTAAGTGATTGGCACAATTCCTGGCACATAGTAGGTGGCTAATGTTTATTGAACGATTGACTGTATGTTTAAATGCTTTGTGAGCTGGAATCTCTTTGTAAGTATCAATATTTTTTAAAGTTTTAATAGATTGAATTGAAATACTCCTCCCTCATTCCTTTTTGAGGCTGGGTCTCCCTGTCTTTCCTAGGCTGGAACTGCAACAACAATGCAAGGACCCAACCTCACTGCTGATCAGCAAGAAAGCTTTGACCCATGCCATTTCCAACCTGGCACCTTTTGGTGGTCCTTAGGTATGCTAATGGCCTTGCTCTCCTACACTCTCCATATTGGTGCCCAACAGTAACTAAACCTGAATCTCATCTTTAGCTAAAGGAATATAAGAGCTAGCCTTTAGATTATGAGAAAAAGACAACTCTTTCATTTAAAGGAGAGAAAGTGTTAAAGGCATAAAACTCAAGTGGGACCAAATTAGTGCTATCTAGCCATGGGTTCTACAGGAAAAAAAAAATGGTCAGTAACTTGCAGATACCAAAACATTAAAATTAAAAGAGTCCTTAGAATAGTTTATCCCAAACCCCACATTTTTCAGGTAAGGTGTCTGAGTTGCAGAACCAGAGTTTTCTAAGATGATTCTGGACTGTACTCTCCGAAATCCCTGTAATTATAACAAATAACCATATCATATAGCCTCAGTGATGAGGAATAGAAAGTTTGTAGTGATAGAAAAAACTCTGTAAAAAGTGGGAAAAATATAGGACTATGAAAATGTAGATTCAGATGAAGCATTAACTTAGTTTCATGGTTTTAAGAAGGGTGATGTAAATATATTTATAGTTAGCCGTCATGACTAGGAGCTTCTATTTTGTATATAAGATAAATTAAGGAAAGTATCATAGGGGTTTACTCAATTATCTAACTCTAAAACAGAATTTTTAGTCAATTTAAAGAACAGCAAAAACAGCACCTTTTATATCATATGAGTATTTAACATTAAATTTTGGAGTGATTCATCACTGGGAAAGTAGCATTTGGTCCATTTCTTGTTTGACTATCACAATTCAAGGAGAGAGAGTGACATTTAAACATATGAGTAAATTAAAGTCCAAAATGAATTTCTTTACTGAGCGAATCAATGAATTGTGGGTTCATTGTACTATAGGGGATATCTTCAAAGCATGTTTTGCAACAATGCAATATCTCTTAGTTTCATTCTGTCTGCCTGCATGACAAAGAGTCAGTATGTAACCTGAAGGTACCTTCAAAAGAGGAAAGCAATGGAAATATTCTCTTACATGACTATTTTGCCTTGGGGGG
The DNA here is from genome assembly GCA_028646515.1 of Pseudochirops corinnae. NCBI lineage: Eukaryota > Metazoa > Chordata > Mammalia > Diprotodontia > Pseudocheiridae > Pseudochirops > Pseudochirops corinnae. Next base: position 16,627 of record JAQQSV010000929.1, on the reverse strand, counting down.
GGGAAGTACGCAGAAAATATAACACTCTATCTTTCTATCTGCCATCATCATCATCATCATCATTATCATCATCATCATCATCATCACCATCATCATCATCATTATCATCACCTATTTAAGGATTTGTCCATCCTACATAAATGTGTGTATAGCTAACTACACACATACCCACACACACATATATGCAGATATCGTAAAATTAGAATCATAGCTTTATTGCTAGAATGGACCCCAGAGACCATTTAGTCTAATTCCTTCATTTTACATATGAGGAAACTAAAACTGAGGAAGGTAAAATGACCTGGGTAAGGTCTACAGATAGTAAGTATCAGAGGAAGGATTTAATGCTCCTCTTATACCAGACTTATCACTCTTTCCATTACACCACACTGTCTCATCTGTGTATATGCCCATACAAAATGAAATCAATTCTAGATTGTATTTTGCTTTTATTTCCTTCATGATTATAGTAATAATTCATGTAAGTAATAACATGTTTCCCAATGGGATATTTTTCCTAAAGGAACAACCTTGTATCCTTCCCTCAGAATATTGAAATGGATACTTAAAAAAAAAATAAACTTCGTTAATGTTAGAACTCTTTGGCATGGTATGTCAAAAGGAACATATCAGGACATTAGTCTTTTAAGTCATAACTTCCCACATCAAGAACTTTTAAAAAATATAGCATTCTCTCGATTTACACTATTGTCACTTGACCCCTGTCATCATGATCCTCTCTTTATGGCAAAGCAAAATATTTAATTAATAGTGACTACTGTATCTAGCATGTCTTTCAGTGTATACTGCATGCACCATAGTCCCTACTTTTCAACTCAGCAACAGTTATATTTTAGTAACATTTCTGTAGGACCTCAATTATCTTTGAAATTCATCAATTTGACTATTCTTTAGTATGGTTATTCGTATTATCATAATAATTACACATTATTTTCCTAGTTGTACTTTCTTTTGTATAACCTATATGGAGAGGTTACACAGAGATCAGAAGAAGCAAAAGAACGACACTCTCAAAGTCTCTCTGAAGAACTTTGGAATCAACTCTGGAATGTGGGAGATACTGGCACAGAACCAGCCAACTTGGTAAGCCTACATCAAAGAAGGTACTGTGCTTTATGAGCAAAGCAGAATCACAGCAACTCCAAAGAAATGAGAGACACAAGTATAGAGACATTTCTATTCCAAATGTTCATATGGATTATTTGTGCCCTCGGGTAGAATCTTCCAAGCTCATGTTGGTTTGATTAGCCACAGTTGTATTCACGCTTTGCTGACCCTAACATAGTGATGCCATTTTGCTCTTCTTTGATTATGAAAGACAACATCCAACTTCCTTCGCTTGGCATGATTCCATTCAGTCTTCTGGGTCTTTCTGAATTCCTCACATGTATCAATTTTATTAGTCTGTGAGCTCCTTGAAGGTCACTTCTGTCTTTTAGCTTTTGTTGTATCCCAAGCATTTAGCACAGTCCCTAGAACATAGTAGGTTAGTTAAAGTATATTGATTCACAGGTTTCAGTGCGATAATACCAAATTACATTGATTCCTGACAATTTGGTCAGTCATTTCCTAATTGATGGACAGCCACTTTATTTCCTATATTCTGCTGCTGCAAAGAGGGCTATTCTGTTTATTTAGTTATGTAATACCTTTCCTTTGGGTTCTCAGAACTCTCAGTCAAAAACCTTAATTGCTTTTCCTATACAATTCCATGTTGTTGTTGTTGTTTTCAGAAAAATTGAATCAATCCAGATTTCCATCAACCATGTACTAGTGTTCCTCTCTTTCCAAAGCTCTTCCAACCTTTAATATTTCCATTTCTTTTTTTCTTCTTTATCAGTTTGATGGATGTGAAGTAAAACTAGAGGTTTTAAAAAAATATTTCTCTCATCCTTAGTAATTTGAAAGATTTTTAAGATAGTTGTTTACAATTTCTCATTTCTTCTGAAAACCATACATATTTTTTTTATCTAAGATTCTGCATATTAATGTCAGTTTCCTGTATGTATTGGATATCAATCTTTTATAAGAAATCCTTTTCCAAACTGCTTTATAAAAGAGATTAATTTTGATCTTGAAAAAGCTTTTAAATTTTATAGAAATGAAATTTTATATTGTACATTTTATTTTCTTTAACCTCTTATTTCATTTTTTTACTTTCTTCCATTTTTCTCTATTTTGTTGTGTGATAATTTAGGTTTAAGAGATTATTTTGAATAAGGTGTTATCTTCTTAAAGCATCTTCATAACTAATTTTAAGTTTCTGATGTTTCCAAATAAGATAGGAGTTTAGAAGCTCACTACATTTCCAAATGTCTGTCTTACGAAGGAATTTGTTATAACTGATTTTGTCCCTTCATAATAACTTCCCATTTCAAATTTTTCCCAACAATAATTTGTCAAACTTTAATTTTAAATAATTTTCAAATTTTTGAGTAATTTTGTATGATTATGCTTCATGAAGTTGATTTTATGGGTCTTTTAAGTCAAACAAAATATAAAAGAAATTTGCAGAGGATCATTGCCCTTTCTTTGCCATCTATGGATTCAAGAGAGACTTGTAGGTTTAATTAAAACAATAATCAATAAGAGAAGGTAAGATCATATAACCAATGAGCCATGAAAGCACTATGGAAAAATAAGGTCTTCATAGCTTAGGAGTTAGTAATGTATTCTGAGTGTCAGATTGTTTTTTCAGTATAATAATGTAAAGCTCAAGTTGCTACTTTAAGTGATATTCCCCCACAAAGTCAACAAAACAATGGGTCACAAATGTATTAAGAAAGAAAGTTGAACAGATGTCAAGAAACATTTGATCATACAGAGACTCGTAAACAACTAGAATGACCTACCAAGCAAAACCATAGAGTCAAACCATTAGAGCCATTCAAGAAATAATTAAAAACCACCACTAGGGACCAAATAAGGTTTTATAAAAGGAATGAGCTTGATAGGTTGAGCGGTCTTTAGTTATTGCATCATTATTTTCCATATTTTATGTCCCCTTTTCCCTTGGTTTTATTCAGAAGTGTCTTTCTTCCCATCTGCTATACACTATTTGAGGAGGCTATATAATGAATTAGAGGCTTCAGTTAGAAAAACAAAACAAAACACTAGAGCATTCTTCCTGATTAAGAGTGGAGATAATTTCCAGATTTGTCTGATTTATACACGGTATTATAAACTCACTTTTATTAAAATTGAGGAGCAAAAATACTAACACTTTAAAAAATGTTCAAACAAACAAACAAAAAAACAGAAAACAATCAAAGCTAAGAAATCCCTTGAAAATTTTCACTTTCTTTAGAATGATTGATACTGTCTACCTGCATACAAGTTCCTTAGCCTCCTTGGGCCTCTGTTTCCTCGTCTGTAAAATGAAGCAGTTCAATAAATTGGCTTCTAATATCCTCTCCAGCTCTAACGCAATTTTATTATCCTATAACTGTACACTTATATCAAAGACATGAATTTCATAAGCCTGGAAAAGAAGATCTTTTTTACTTCTCATGACCTTCTTTTGAGTATATGTATCTGAGTGAAGGAAGTTAAATATAAAACAACATGGATATAATAATTTAATCCAGATTGTAAAACATGCCTAGTCACATAAACTTCTACTTACAACAGCAGTGGAGCTGTGAAACAAATATTTAAATGAAGTGGTACTCTTTGAGAAAAAAGTGAGGCTTAGTAATAGTCAATTAAGGGAGGGTGCAGCCAAGATGGCGGTGCAGAAGCAGCACATAGCCACCTCAAATACCCATAAAAGATGACTCTAAACAAATTTTACAGCTCCAAAACTCGCACAAAAATATGGAAAAACACATCTCCCGCTGAAGGCAGCTTGGCACTAAGGGCTCATCATAGCGTCCTGGGAGCTGAAACCAACCCAGCCAGAAACCGTGGCTTGGCCCTGGGGCAGCCAAGATGAGTTGCAGTTGGAGCTTTCAGGAGAGTGGCAGTTTCCAGAAGTATCAAGCCATAAGTAACAAGGACTAAGTGAAATGTCAGTGGAACTCAGCTCAATTTGGGGGACAAAAGCAATCCAGCTGAACTACCTATAGGGCAAGGAAGCAGCAGAAGTGGCAGCCCTGCAGCAGCCTCCATGTGGCTGCTTGAGAAGCTCCCCACCTGCAGCCTGCAGGGGGTGCCAATCAATCATTCAGAGGCTAAGTGCTCTTGCTAGAGCAGCCTGGATGTGGATTATGGTCTTGGGTGGTGGTCCTTTGTGCGTTTTCAGTGAGCCAAAGCTGGTGGGGGTTGCAACAGTCTCCTAATAGTTCTGGTGGTTGCAAAAACCCCAGCAATTTGGGACAGAACTTAACCCCCTGGAAGCAGAATTCCACAGACCTAAAAATTAAGGAATTCACTGGCAACATGAGCAGGCAAAGAGAACAAAGTATAAACAGCAAATGAACACTAGCATCCTATTTTGGGGACAAAAAGCATCAAAGTATGGAACAGAAGGAAGAAAAAACAGTCAGAATTCCCCCATCTAAAGCTTCCAAGAAACATGAAAACTATCTAAGAGCCATAGATCAGCTTAAAAGGATTTTGAAAACCAAATAAGAGAAGTGGAGGAAAAATTGGGAAGAAAAATGAGAATTATGCAAGAAAATTATGAAAAGAGAGTCAACCTGACTGAAGAAAATAACACCTTAAAAAAATAGATTAACTTGAATGGCAAAAGAGGCCCAAAAAGACAATGAGGAGAAGAATGCCTTAAAAAGTCAAATTTTCCAGATGGAAAAAGAATCTCAAAAGCTCACTGAGGAGAAAAATTCCTTCAGAATTAGAGTGGAGCACATGGAAGCCAATGACTTTATGAGAAATCAACATACTATTAAACAGATGCAAACAAATGAAAAAATAGAAGGCAATGTGAAATATCTCCTTGAAAAAACCACTGACCTGGAAAATAGATCCAGGAGAGACAATTTAAAAATTATTGGACTACCTGAAAGCCAAGATCAGAAAAAGAACTTAGAAAGCATCCTTCAAGAAATTCTCATGGAAAATTGCCCTGATATTTTAGAACCAGAGGGCAAAGTAGAACTTGAAATAATTCACCAATCATCTCTTGAAAAAGATCCCCAAAAGAAAACTCAAAGGAATGTTACAGCCAGATTCCGGAGTCCCCAGATGAGGGAGAAAATACTACAGGCTGCCAAGAGGAAGCAATTTGAATACTGTAGAACCACAATGAGGATCTGGCAGCTTCTACATTGAGGGATCAAAGGGCCTGGAATATGATATTTTGGAGATCAAGGGAGCTAGGATTAAAACCAAGAATCACCTACCCAGCAAAATTGAGTATAATGTTCCAGGAGAAAATAAGGTCATTCAGTGAGGTGGAGGACTTTCAAACATTCTTGCTAAAAAAAACCAGAACTGAAAAGAAAATTTGACACTCAAATACAAGAAGCATGAGAAAGCGAACAAGTAAAAGAAATCATAAGGAACTTAGCAAAGTTGAACAATTTACATGCCAACATGGCAAAATGATAATTGTGACTTAGGAAACTTTTCTCAGCATGAGGATAAGTGAAGGGAATATATATACATTCCTACACACATGTCTATGTAGGAGGGTTTACAAATGCATATGAACACATATCTGAGAATGTGTGTGTGTGTGTGTGTGTATATATATATATATATATATATATATATATATATATATATATGTACATAGAGGGCACAGTATCAATTGAATAGGAAGGGATGATACTTTAAAAGGTGAAATTCTGAGGTGGGAGAGGATTAGAATGAGAAGAGACAGCGAGGGACAGAATGGGGTTAAACTTCTCATATAGAAGAGGCTAGAGATAAGTGTTACAATGGAGGGGAAGAACAGGAAGGCAAAAGGGAAAGGGTCAACCTTACTCTCATTTAATTTGCCTTAGGGAAGGAATGACATATACTCTAAATTGGATATCTTGCCACACAGGAGAGTAGGGGGGTTGGGAATGAGAGGTGGGATGATGGAGGGGAGGACAGACTAGGGGGGAGGGTGGTGGAAGTACGCACTTCTGTAAAGGGACAGGGTAGAGAATAGAACAAAGGGGGGTGGGATAGGAAGGAGGGACATATAATCAGTCTCTCACAATGTGTCCACTGTGGAGATATTCTGCGTAATTACACATGTACAGCCTGTATTGAATTGCTTGTCCTTCCAGTGTGGGTGGGTGACGAAGGAGGAAGGGAAAGAATACAGGATTTAAAGTTCTATAATCAAATGTTAAAAATATATATGTACATGTGTGTATTATTATTATTATTAACTACATGCACCTGGGAATTAAGCTATACAGGCCCTGGGGTAGGGAGACCCATCTTGCCCTACTGGGAAATCAAATGAGCGATGGGCTAGAACATAGGATGGAACAGATTGAGGGAGGGGATATATAGTGGGATCACTGTTTTGGGATAGTGGGTAGGGGAAAGTTGGGGAGAAAATTTGCAACTCAAAATCTCATGGAAATGAGTGATGTAAACAAGAAAATAAATTAATTAATTTAAAAAATAAAAATAAATAAAAGGAAAAAAATAATAGTCAATTAAATTAGTTAATCTGAATTCTAGTTCCACTATGATTGTGTATTTTTTATTTCAAGTTGTTATGATGTTTTGATGTCAAGTTATTGCTATCTAACTGACAATATAAGTCAAAAGGTGAAAAATGTCAATGTGAAATCAGCAATTTCTTTGCCAGATATGGAGTCAAGTGTAATTGATGGATTCTCCATATGATCCACTCGTATCCACCCAATATCAAGATAGCTAGAAGAAAACTGCACATTTTAAATGGACAGTCTGAAGAAGATGTACAACAGAACATAATCAAGACCTATACAGAGAAGGTAGAGAAACATAGGTTGGAATTTGCATAATTGGAATGAGTACCCATATAAATTAAATAATAAGACAATCAGAGTATCAAAGTAGGATGGATATAACATTTATTTTCATGGAAGTCATGAAAAAAATTCCCATGAAAGTCTAAATTATTTTCCTTTAGGAAGTCAAATAAAGTTTGATAGATCAGTAGTAGTTCAGGCTTCTTTAATTTAATAACTAGTGAGTAACATAGAAAAGGTATAAGAAATACATTTTATTCAAAACCCTCTTTGTAAATACAATTAATGGATAGATGAGAATGATCTTTTCCCCAAAATTCTATAGTTCACCTAATACTAGACTAATTCCCTACAATTTCCAGAGAAACTCAAAGAACCTGGAAGATTGAACCATTTTTTTTTTGTCATGTAAAAAGATATCCTCACAAAAATGTTCTTTTGCCCTTTGATACACATCAAGGTTGAAATGCAAGCAGCTGCCAAGGTTTTTATTAATGTTTTGGACTCAGAAACTCTGTGAAGGTACAGTCATATTTTCAATAACTTCCCAACTTCACTTTATTCATGTGCATGCTTAAAAAAAAAAATTCACTAACATATGAGAAAGGAATTGAGAAAATGAATGAATGTTATAGATGAAACTTGGATTAACCAATTATCAGACACATTGTGGCAGGCAAAAATTAACTTTTGCAAAAATCATTCTTTTGATAAAATTGGTACAGTTGCTATTTTCAATATAATGGATACATGGAATTGACTCATACAGCATCTATTATATTAAGCATTATTTATGGAAGTTATCCAGAGACCTAAGTGGTAGTGGTGTTTATACAATTATGAGAGCTATCAGGATGATTTTTTTTTTAAATCCAGGGAAGGAAGTACAGTTTTAATTTGGGATGCATAATGAGAGATATTTTCAGGTACCAACTCCTCACCTTTTTTTTCATGTGCTTATTTAATATCTAGTATTTGAATTTATTAAGAAACTAAGGAACACAGACAGGATTAAAAGTTATTGTTTGAAGATAATAAGGGGGAAAAGCTAGCGGTAAGTTTAGTACTATTAATAATATTTTATTTACATATTGATTTATTTCTGATAACATTTTTGTTCATCTTTTTTCATTGATAAAAGGTTGGAAGTTATAATTATTCAAAATACATGTACATGTAGATGTTGATGTCGATATTTACAAGTTTACTGAGGCAGCTAGATGGTGAAGTATATAGACCAGATCTGTGGCCATGAAGACTTCAGTTCAAATCTGACCTCAGATTATTTACTTCCTAGTTATGTGACCCTGATCATGTCACTTAGCCTCAGTGACAATGTCATCCTCAAAAATGAGGTTAATATTAGCATCTACCTTACAGGGTGGTGAGAATCAAATGATATTCTATTTCTAAAGGGCTGAGCACAATATCATGACAGATAATAGGCAGTATAGAAAGATTGGCAATGATGATGATGATGGTGACAAAGATGATGCTGGCATATAAGTTTAAAATTATGAAAAATATCCTTAATTGCTTAGTAACAGACTTTGATTCTTATTTTCCATTATTTTAAATAGTCCTCAATTTTATATGTAAATAGCACTTAATTTGAAGTTTTTCGATTTTTCAGTGTTCTCTCTGTGACAATATTAGTTAAGACTGTATTAATATGAATATAGAAAAACTGAATATGACCCAAAGATGTGGTCATTCCAATTCCAGTTCATTGCAATTGAATGAGATATCCTGACAAACAAAAAGACTCTCTCCACCATCTCCACACTCATAACCCTACCACCTGCAAAGCTATGGATAGGAGTCAGAAAGAGGCAAGACAGAATATCCAATTCTTTTGCATTGGAATAGATACTGTCTAAAAGTGAAATTGCATATGAAAAGTTCTCCTGTAGTTTAGTGTTCACTTTTTGTCTTTCTTATTTTCTGTGTACTTTCTCCCTTGATGATATTTAAAACTGCCTTCACTTATCATCTTCATGCAGAAAACCCTAAAGATGTGTAACTGTCTAGTGGATTTTCTGCCAGTACCACAAAGACAGTGTATCAAGAATTCTCTCTCTCTCTCTCTCTCTCTCTCTCTCTCTCTCTCTCTCTCTCTCTCTCTCTCTCTGTCTCTCTCTCTCTCTCTCTCTGTCTCTCTCTCTCTCTTTTTTTATTTTGCTAAAATCTGGTGATTTTTTTTCTCCTTGTGAAAATGCAATCAAACTACTCTCTTAATTTAAGAGTGCTATATCTTTCCCTTTTATTTCACTGGACAAACCCCTCCATTTTTTCTATTTTGGTTGATGTCACTGCCATCTCTATAGCTGCTCAAGTTCATTGTCTGAAATTGATCTTTGACATTTCCCTGTCCTGTACCTCCCACATAAGTTGTCACATCATATCACTTTTACTTCTTCCACACATCTCACATCTCCCTTCTCGCTACCTTCATATTCCCACTGCAACCACCTTAACTGAGCCCCTCATTGTCTCTCACCTGGACTATTCACTCTTTGAAAACTTTTTACCCTATAAAGTTCATGGCAATTGTTATGTACTAGGTCCAAGGTTATTTTCCACCTTTATTAAGTTCAGAATTTGATTTACTGTCTTCTTTTAAGTGACTGCCATATTAATTCTGAGCCCCTTTCAAACTTCGTAGCCTCTTTCTTCCTACTACTTTTGTCCCTCACTTCAGTCATATAGAACAATAGTCACAAATTCTACTCAAGTCCCCATAGCAATCATCCAGGAAATCTTTACTTGTGGGCTTCCTAACTGACTTCTGCTGGTTCTGAAGCTTTTGTTTCCTCAATAGCCTGAACCAGTGATGATCACAAAAGAAAATTCTTGCCATCAAAGGCCTCATCATTGTCAAATAACAGCATGAGAAATGGAGATGGTTTTATTAATATCATTTATCATTAATAATGATGTCTTAACATCATATTTGGTGTTGTACCTCAGGGGTGATGGAAATTTTCCTTCTGACATGCCTTACAACCTCCTATATGTGCTATTTCCCTCATTAGAATGTACATTTTTTTGAAAGTGGAGCTTTCTTGCTTTTGTATTTGTCTGCAGTACTTAGCTTTGATATGACTGCTTTTCACATAGTAATTGCTTAATAAATGCTTTATCATTTAGTCATTCATTCATTCAAGAGAATACAATGCTAGTCTGTCCTATATTAAAAGAGACATACTACCAAGAATGAGAGAAATGATAGTCTTACTATAATATTCCTTAGTGAGGCAACATATAGAATTGTACTATGTAATTCTGATGGCACCATATTTTATGAAGACTTGGTTGAATGCACAAAAGATGTTTAACATGAAGAAGAGAAAACTTAGGAGGGATCTTGGATAGCTAGGGAGCACAGGGAATAAAATGCTGGGGCTAGAGTTAGCAATAGCTGAGTTCAAATGCAGCCTCATAGTCTTAATAGCTGTGTGACCTTGGACAAGTCAGTTAATACTATTTGTTTCACTTTCTTCATCTGTAAAATGAGTTGAGAAGGAAATAGCAAATCATTCCACTATTTTTGCCCAGAAAACCCAAAATGGGGTGATGGCAAGTTGTACATACCTGAAATGACTGAACAAGAAGGGCCTTGATATTTACCTTTATGTATCTCATGGACTATCATTTAGAATAAGGTTTATAGGTAGGCTGCTCACCCCAAAGGTAACACTAAACAATAAGTAGCAGTACCATAAAGAAAAATTAAGGCTTGATGTTAAGACAAATATTCTGTGATTAGACCTGTCCAAAAGAAGAATGAGTTACATTGAGAAGTATTGGATCATTTAGATAAGTTTAAATGCCCAGTTTTCAGGTATATTACTGAGGGCTCAGTAATGTAGGAGTAGAATGAAGTGGCCTCTAGATCATACACCTTGGATTTTTAAAAAAAATCAAATTTGATACAGCATATTAAGCATCAAACTTCATCCATAAGGATGTGACTAATTTCTCTAGGATTTTCCATATCATGCAAAAAGCTGTGGTAGATCATAGGATCTTGGGTTCAGAACTTGAAGCTTTTAAATGGTGTCTAGTTTAACCATCTACATTTATTAGAAAAACAAGAGCCACAGAAATTATGTAATTTATGTAAAACTGCTATCAGAACTAGGATTAACCACAGTGTCTTTGATTTTAAATCTAATTCTTTCTACCACTCTAGTATATTGTATTATTAGTATCTAATGGAAGTAATTTTTTTTACTCAGCAAATAAATGCAGTTTTTAATACAGAGCATGTCTGTGAACATAAAATGTCTAGTAGTAAAGTATGTAATAATGGAGAAAGAAGGGTAGTCAGAGCCTAGACTCAGAGCCCAGTTTCTGAATCTGTAAAGTTAGAATATTCTACACATTTGTTTCTATTTCTCTTAAGATTCTGACACTTAAGAATTATAAGCTTATATGCACAACAATAGAGGATTAGACAAAAGTATTTCATAAAATATGTACATTTGTCCTAAATTCCTAAATATTTTACACCAATTAGAATAATCACTATGGTAAAGTGATATTTTGGAAGCATACATACATACTATGAAACTTCTGGCAGTAATCTATGTCATTTCAAAGCTTCAAATATTTTGAAAGTCAGGCTATATGTTGTTCTAAATATATATGTTTTCTTTCCTTAACATACAATGAAACTAAGAATGGATACTTTTAGCATAATAGAGAACAAAAACATATTTAAAGCACCTATACACCACCTATATCTCAGCCTATCCAGCATTCTGGTACATCTAGCACAAATAACCTTGCTTCAGGATATGGTTGTTGTGTTTCTGTGTCTACTTCCACTGCGGAATTAGTGAATGAATCTGACCCTTCTACATTCCATAAGAGGCAGAAAATATTAGTTCCACTGAATCATATGATGGATAGAAAACACAACTAGGGCAGAAAATATACAAAAAGTCAAAAGAAAAGAAACAAAAGAAAATACTTAGACAAATAGATTGACCATTTATTCAGCATTTACTTTATCCTGTGACTGAAGATTCAACTACAAGAAAGCAAGTATGGTAGCCATTGCCTTCAAAGATTTTGCAACTTGATGGGAAAGACAATTCACAAAGGTGAGTTGGAAAGGCTGGAGGAGATAATATACTTACAGTTGCTTGTCCTGATGGCTTAGATCTTAGCTTACATCTGTCAAGATAAGGCCAAAAACTGAATGAACTAGACACAAAGAAGAGCTATAAGAAGGTATAGTATGTTCTCTGCATAGCTTAGGGACTATGGACCTAGGCCATTTCTATAATATATGACTTTTTTAATGGGTTAGTTAGTTTTGCTATAGTCTTGTTTTTTTTTTTCTTCTCTTCTATATTCCAAGGGATAGCTCTCTGTAAAAGTTTAGAGGAAGGGAACAATGGAATATAGGTGATAGATAAACAAAATATATAAATAAATTTTATTTTAAGAAAGGTTTATGAATATATAATAGTAGAAATATGATTATAAAAACACATTTATGCATATATAATAGATGTGCAGAAAAATTTATATCATAAACTAGTTCACACAGTGGCACATTGCAGCTAATTTTGAGTCACTAAATATAACTAATAATGAAATCTAGCCATTTTATTTTCAGTAATTTCATTATTTGAAATTCTCTCAAGTACTTTGTTGCTTTTGGTATTGCCACATAAATGTGTGTGTGTGTCTGTGTGTGTGTCTGTGTCTGTGTGGGAACTGATCATTTGCAAACTCATGTAAAGAAATAATCTGTTTTGCAGAATTAAATTATCACTTGTGGTTTGAAATGATAAGGTGTGCAATTAAATTAATATTCATGAAGATACTTCTTCCATTCTTTTTCTTTCAAAAATTAATTGTAATTTTTTCTAAGAGTACAAAATTAAGTACACCTATATTTTTGGTTAAGGTCTTTAATGAGAAAGGTTTATGAGAAAAGGCAGATGGAATGGAAAGCTCTTAGAGCGGACTTATTTTGCATTTTCAGGTTTTCCTTAAGTAAGTCTTTTGAAGAAATTTACAATTGTTATCTTGCACTTTAAATAACATAAAAGAACATTTAAAAACTCATAATTAGAGGTATGTGCAGCATGGTTTTACATATATGTATGTATGCATGTATGTGTGTATACATATATACATATATATGTATTATATATATAGATATATATATGTATATATATCTATATCTATATATATATATATAAATGTGTGTGTATTGTATTCATGTTTAATTGTAGCCTTCTCTGGGCTATGGAGGGGGAGTGAAGGAAGGAGAGAAATAAATACAATTGTACAGAAGAGAAGAAAAGGAAACTTAGAAGGAAGTATACTTAGAAAAAAGATCCTCTCTTTGTGTTCTACCATGTATGTGAAAATATGTAATGGCAAGAAAAGTAGTACTTTGTTGCTTATTTCAGCTATTCAAGTGCCTTTGAGGCTTGCCTTTGATTGTATCAGGACTCTTTGTTGGAAAGAGTATATATTATGTTGCCCTTAATAGGCCTAAGGGAATTGCAAGACCTTCTTGCCCTTAATAGGCCTAGTGTAATTACAGGAGTAATTATATGTAGCCCACAGTGGGAGGAGCTTTTGAAAGAGCCAAACAGGAAGGGTGGAATAGGAAGGAGCAGAACAGAGACAAGGTTGAGCAGAGCAGGTAGTGAGCAGAACTGAGGGAGAGAATGCTTGTGATTTTGGTGCTCTGTTGGTCTGTGTTATTTTCTGAGAGCTAAGAGAGAAAATATTTGTGATGTTGGCACTCTGTCTGTTGTTCCATCTGTGTTAATGTTATTTTGTCAGACAGAAGCATTTTGTCTTTTGAAAGAGGACTTTACTGTTGTTACAGAAGTCCTGAAAGAGGACTTTACTGTTGACTTGTGTTACTCTGTCAGACAGAAAGTGAATTGAGATGATAGGGCCAATAATATATATAAATATTGTTGTACCTCAGTTAAGCTTTGTCTTCCTAGAAACAGAAACTGTGAAGGGCTTGAAGTGGAGCAGTTCTTATGAACTGAGATATAAAACAGAAGTGGAGAGCTACCTACATGTGAATCCCAAGAAGAGTTGGGTGAATCCAGGCAAAGTCTGGGAGCTGTTGGCCCATGGAAGTGGTACCAAGGGGTTTGGAAGCCAGTCTTGAGTCAAGATGAAAGAAGACTTTATTTAGCTAACCTGTGCTGACTGATGAGATTGTGACTTACTGAATGATATGTTTTGTTTAAAACTATGTGGCCAACTTAGTAATAAGTTTTTATGTTATATTGTTGTGAATGTTATGCTTTAGTTTCTTGAATGTTTTCCTTTAATTTATTGCTGAATAAATAGAGAGTTTACTATACTATGCATTTAAATCCTTAAAGTTATTCATAGCAGCAGCCTTCAGGAGAACTGCTTGTGAATGGCTTTACAAAATATGTATTTTTTAAATTAACTAAATAAGATTTGTGGCTGAATTGTAAAAGTGAAATTCTATTTTTAACAGGGCAAAACGCCACTGATTCAGAATAAACTAAATCCCTGAATGGAGGTAAGAGAATATATTCTGACTTTTAATGTAGCATAAAATTTTGGAATTTGAAATGTGTCATCTTGCCTCTAGACCTGATTAAGATAGAAAGATAAAAGTACAACAGTTTGATGGAGATTATAGTACAAGACATGACTAGACCAAAAGCAATTGGGAGGGGCGAGTCAAGATGGTGGTGTAGAAGTAGGAAAACTCCATGGCTCCCCCCACATTATGCCTCTAAACAAATTTTAGAGCTACAGAACCTACAAAGTGACAGAGAGAAACAAATATCCCACTGAGGGCAGCCTGGCAGGTGGAGAGGAAAGGTTCATCACAGAACACTGGGAGCCAAGCCCAAGACCATGTAAGCTCACAGTTTTATTCCCAGGGTTGCCCCAACCAGCTCAGGCTGGAGCATTTGGGAGAGTGGATCACCAGCAGCTATGGCAGTTTTCAGAATCACCAATCCATAAATGCCAAAGACAAAATAAAAGGCCAGTTGAACTCTGATAAATCTGATGGCAGGGGGAGGTGGTGGAGTGTGGTCTGGCCTTTGCCTCGGGAGGGAGAAGTGGCAGAGATGCAGCAACAGCTCTGCAGCCACCTATACATTGCTGCTTCAGAGCTCCTGGCCTGCAGCGTGTGTGTGGGGGGGGGGGGAGCGGAGAAAGCAACCATTCAGAGCACTCTTGCCTTAACCTGCCTGGATCTGGATTGTGTCTGGAGTGGTGGTGCTGAGGTATATAAACCAGCGAGCCAAAGCTTGTGGGGTCTGTAGAGACAGCATCCTTCTAAAAGCTCTGGTGGCTGCCGAACCCCGAGTGATTTGGGACAAAGCTCTCCTCTCTGGAATCAGAGTTGTAGTGTGGCAAAGAGCTCAAAAGTCAAGTAATTGACCGGCAACATGAGCAAGCAAAGGAAGCAAAGCCAGCACAGCCATCCAACTGTAGATTCCTTTTTTGGGGACAAAAAAGATCAAAGGATGGAATGGGAGGAAGACAACACAGTCAGAACTCCTGCACAAAAAGCTTCCAAGAAAAATATAAAGTGGTTACAGGTCATGGAGGAGCTCAAGAAGGATTTTGAAAATCAAGTAAGAGAACTGGAGGAAAAATTGGGAAAAGAAATTAGAATGATGAGAGAAAATCATGAAAGGAGAGTCAAAAACCTGACTAAAGAAAATAACACCTTAAAAAATAGACTAACTCAAATGGTGAAAGGGCCCCAAAAAGCCAGTGAGGAAAAGAATGCCTTAAAAAGTTGAATTTTCCAGATGGAAAAAGAATTTCAAAAGCTTAGTGAAGAGGATAATTTCTTCAGAATTAGATTGGAGCCAATGGAAGCTAGTGACTTTATGAGAAATCAAGATACTATTAAACAGATCCAAACAAATGGAAAAAAAAAATAGAAGGTGATGTGAAATATCCCATTGGAAAAACCACTAGCTTGGAAGCTAAATCCAGGAGAGACAATTTAAAAATTATTGGACTATCTGAAAGCCATGATCAAAAAAAGAACCTAGAAATAATCCTTCAAGAAATTCTCAAGGAAAATTGCCCAGATATTTTAGAGTCAGAGGACAAAATAGAACTTGAAAGAATTCAAAGGATCACCTCTTGAAAAAGATCCCCCCAAAAAACAAACTCCTAGGACTGTTATAGCCAGGTTCTGGAGTTCCAAGACCAAGCAGAAAATATTACAAGCTCCTAAGAAGAAACAGTTTGATACTGTGGAAAAACAATCAGGGTAACAAAGGATCTAGCAGCTTCTACATTTAAAGGAACAAAGAGCCTGTAATATGATATTCCAGAGATCAAGGGAGCTAGATTTAAAACCAAGAATCACTTACCCAGGAAAACTGAGTATAAGGTTTCAGGGGAAAATATGGTCATTCAATAAGGTGGAGGACTTTCAAACATTCTTGAGGAAAAAACCAGAACTGAACAGAAAATTTGACATTCAAACACAAGAAGCATGACAAGCTAAACATGGAAAAGAAACCCTAAGGAACTTATCAAAGTTGAACTATTTACATGCCAACATGGAAAAACAATAATTGTAACTAATGAAACATTTCTCAGTATGAGGATAAGTGAAGGGAATATAAATGTATGTATGTATGTATGTACATATATATATATATATATATATATATATATATATATATATATATATACACACACATATATACACACACACACACACATACACA
>JAQQSV010000928.1:0-85211 GCA_028646515.1 Pseudochirops corinnae | reverse complement strand
GGGGGGTGTTTCCTTTTTTAAAAATCCCATACTGTTTATTTCAAGATCACATTTACCCACAATTCACCCAAAATTATCTTTATGGCACTGTCACTACCTTTTCTTATATCTAGATGAAATACCCAAAATAGGCAGTTCCTGTTTTTTATATTTTCTTCCCATGTAAGTCATATTGTGACAGAAAACAAAAAGAAAAGAAATAAAGTTTTTTAAGCCTACTTCAATCTTCATTCAGACTCCATAATTTCTTTCTCTGGAGATGGATAGAATTTTTCATTTTAAGTCCCTCAGTATTCTCTTAGATCATTGTATTTCTCAGAATAGCTAAGTAATTCAGTTGATCAACATACAATATTGCTGCTATTGTATTCTGGTTCTGCTTATTTCACTTTGCATCCATCCATGTAAGTCCTTCTAGGTTTTTCTGAAAGCATCCTGCTGGTTTTGTACTTTAATACTCTTCATACCCATTGTCTCATTTGATTGTCTCATATCCTAAGACAGTGGTTCTCAACCTTCCTGATGCCACGACCCTTTAATACGGTTCCTCATGTTGTGGTGACCCCAACCATAAAATTATTTTCGTTGCTACTTCATAGCTGTAATTTTGCTACTGTTATGAATCTTAATGTAAATATCCGATATGCAGGATTGTGACAAATTCAACATAACCCACAGGTTGAGAACCGCTGCCCTAAGACCTTTGAGGTAAATATTTTTTTCTTCCTTGATGTCAATATTGATTTCACTTGTGTAAGAAATGTGTAATGATAAAACCCATTCCAGTGATGGAGAAATAGAAAGTCCTCTCACTTACAGTTTCCTAACTGGGATTCTTAACCTGGTATCCCTGACTTCATGAAGAAATTTCATGGTGTCTATCAACCTCAATGGAGAAGAAAATAGTACAACTTTGTTTTCACTAACTTCTAACTGAAATTTAGCATTTCCTTCAAACATGTAGTTATGAATGAAAGAAACAAACATTATTCTGAGAAGGGTTTCACTAGATTGCCCAAGGGGTCCAATATCACAGAAAATGGATAAGAATACTTGTTTGGGGGGGTCACCTGGGACACAGAGACATTAAATGACTTGCCAGGGGTCATACAGCCAGAATATATCAGATGCAACTCGAACCCAGATCTTCCTAACTGATAGACCAGCTCTCCATCAACTATATCACAATAAGGTAGGTGGGATACTCATTTTACAGATGAGAAAACAAGATTAGACAAGTTAAATAACTTGTCCAGTGCCCCATATATTAGTGACAGAGTTTATACTAAACTATACATTTTCTGACTCCTAATCTGGGACATCTGACATTTACTATATTGCCACCAGGTGATATAGCATTTTAGAGTACTGATCTTGATGTTGGGAAAATCTGAGTTCAAATATTTCATTAAGTACTTACAAATTGTGTGACTCTGGGCAAAACTGTTAGCTTCCCTTAGACTCAGTTTCCTCATCTTAAAAATGGAGTAGTTGTCACACCTATCTCACAAAGTTACAGCGAGGATCAGAATGAGATAATGTGTAAAACATCTTGCAGTCCTTAAAGTATTATACAAATGTTAGTTGTTATCAGTAGTAGTACTAACAGCATCAGTATTAGTAGCAGTAGTAGTAGTGGGGGTGGGGGGTGGGGAGGGAAGTGGTGGTACTGCTGCTGATGATGTCAGTAGTAGGGGTGGTAGTGGTAGTGGTAGTAGTAGAAATAGTGGCAGTAGTAGTAGTAGTTGTAGTAGTAGTACTGCAGGAGTTAAAGCACTGTTATAGTCTTAGGAGTCTTAATAGTTTCATAGGAAAATTGTGCCATTTTTTATTCCTTCCCAGATAAATGTATCTGTCTTGTCTGCTCGAAAGATTTCCTAAAATGTTCAGTGATCTGAGTTTCTCTGGCATTCCTCTACCATCTTGGCAGTAACTAAGCTCCTTCTTTCTAGGACTCCCTCCTTTCAGAAGTGGTCCAGAACATACCTACATTTCTACCAGATCTCTCTTCCCCCAACAGCTGTACCTTCAGATTTTCCTTGCTGCCAATTTGTCTACAACAATTTACTGGAGTCATGGTACATAGAGCACACTACTACTCTGAGAAATATGTGAAGAACACTCAGATATCTTGTCTTGTATTTGACCAAAAAATCCAATAGAGTCAAATCCATAACCAAGAGAAATCTATTCAGCACATGAACTCGATGATTATCCAAGTAACCTAAGTGGAAGGACTGATCCAGGAATTTGCCAGGTAGTGTTGCTGGGATACTGCTCCCAGCTAAAAGTCACGTGTCTGGGGACAAATGTACTAAATGGTATACCAGGAGGAGTAAGGTCTCTTTAAATACTGGTTTATGTGAAATGATATTCATGGGTGTTGAAATGAGGGAACAGTAAAACCATGACCAGTAGGAGCATGAGATAAGAACAAATAAATGGCAAATGGCTCTCATCCTGCCTGTTACCTCCTTGGTTGACCAGGAATCCCTTAGAAACACAGCACGGAGAGGAGGAGTGGCAGTCAGATGGACTCCTTGATCAAAGTCTTCTTCAGCCTCAATGTAGGGACCGATCTGGGTGAGTTTCAATCTTGCACTTCAGGCTTATGGGAGATGATGGGAAATTGATCCTTCTGAACTTAGTTTGGGAACTGGGATGGCTACTGGATGTTTTGGATGCTACACATTCATAGACTTTTTGAACTGAAACGAATGTGTAAATTGCACAGACTGATACTGTGTATGTAATTTATTGTAGGCCCACATGGAAAGAATGAAGCAAGATTCCTTGACCAGTTGCAACTGAGCAGATTTTCCAAAAATCTTCCCATTCTCCTCCTATTCTGTCCCACCACATGGATTCTGTCTTCACTTCCAGCCTTAAATCCATGATCCTATGATTAGGAAGAGCAGAATCTCCTCTACAATAGCATGTCAGAAAGGCCATTACAGCCTATTCAATCCATTCCTTCCTTATTACTCTTATACTAGTGTTCTTAGCACATCCAAATCAGTGATTCACAAAGTATGGCCTAGGGAGACTTCTAGTGTGGTCTGTGGAATGTTCTCTTGAATAAATAATTTACTTATGTCATTTAATAAAAAATCAGATATCACCTCATGGCCGTCTCAACAAATGAATCTTTCTTCTCATTTATTCTATGAGGGTTTGGGGCAGATGGTGTTAAGTGAGAATGGATGTAGTGGATGACTGGTCTATTGCACCTTCTACTTTTGTTGCTGGGACTAAACAAGACTTAAGAACACAGAACCATTCTAAAAACCCTCAACTTGAATCCTGTAACTCTTAAGATTCTCCCTTTCCCCCAGGGCTCCTTCTTTCTCCTGAATGTTCAAAAAAAATCCATTTAAGGAGACACAGAACACTAGAGGAGGGAGGGGCTTCTGAGGCCATCTAATAATTCCTCTCATACCTGAACAAGAGCCCCCATGACAGCATACTTTACAAACAGACATCTAGCCTTTGATTGAAGGGAAATTCACTAATTCCAAAACTGGCCCATCCTGCTTTTGGATAATGCCAGTTTTATGAAGGTTTTTCTTTGGGTCAAACTGGAATCTCTATCTCTGTAACTTCCATCCATTTATTGATCCTATTTCTGCTCCCTGAAGCCTAGGAACATAAGCCTTAATGCCTCATCCCTATGGCAGCCCTTTACACATTTGAAGACAGCTATCATGGTCTTTTCCCCTACTCCTCAAGTCTTCTCTTCTCCAGATTGAGTATCCCCAGTTCCTATATGATCTTTGTATAGCATGGTTAAGGGAAACCTACATGTGATTGTTCTCCTTGGAACACTTCCTAGTTTATCAGTTTCCTCTCTAAATTGTAAGACCCAAAATAAAACATAATCCTCTAGATGTGGTCTGACCAGAGCAGAATACAGTAGAAATATCACTTCTCTAGTTCTAGAGTCTATGCTCCTCTTAATGCAAGATTATATGAGGTGTGTGTGTGTGTGTGTGTGTGTGTGTGTGTGTGTGCTACAAAGAAGGGATATTTGAGGAAAATAAGTAGACTGTTTCTGGAAATCAGGTCCTGCCAAAAACTCAGATTGGTTTGGCTGATGGACCAGTGCAAGAGTAACTCAGTGCTTTTAGCAAGATCTACACTAGGGGTTGGCTAGCTATATATATATAACAGTGAATAGAGCACTGGCCCTGGAATCAGGAGGACCTGAGTTGAATAACACTTACTAGCCGTGTGACCTTGGGCAAGTCACATAACCCCAATTGCTCTGCCTTGTCCCTGCAAAACCAAAAAAAAATCTACTCTTATCCCCTGGGTCCCCTCTGCCTAAACACTGTTCACCTACCTTCTTGGAAGAAAGGGTTGAAGAACAGCAATCTCCACCATCATATTGACAATAGGCTCGATTGTTGATTGTATCACACCAGCCATCGGCTTGAAAAGGCTGGTGGGGAAAATAACAAGTCAGTGTCTATGTATGGACTCATTCATCATTGCTCTTATTTTATTCCTCCTAGGTCAAGTTTAGGATTATACAGAGAAAAATAAAGAATCCTTAGAGAGAGTGAAGCTGACAACTTTGTGTGGCTCTGTCTCACTTAAATCCAATTCACACACAAGTCAAGACATTGATCGATATCACGTATTCTTTGAAAACATAGGACCACCACCACCACCACCATCACCACCACCACCAACAGCCACAATAACAAAACCAACAGCAACAGGGGCAGGAAAGAATATTGACCAAATGTTATATAAAAACCAGGTGTTTGCATCTGCTCCTGGTGATGAACTGCTTTAATGGCTCCAGGACCATTGCACCAAGGACATCTTAGGGAAGCTCAGTGTCACAGGTACCAGGCCAATCTCTTTAATTCTCTAAAGGGACCCTTTCCCCCTAGTCTCAGTCTATATATTTTAGTAAGTAGCTATAGACTAGCTTGTCCACAGGGTCCCTAAGATGGCAAGGGGTATGGATATGAATTTTCATCTAATTTTCTCAAATAACAGCAGTCTCATGCCAAGAATGGTTCAGCTCATCAGGAGCCAGAAGGAACCTGTAGGGACTATACTAAAACTCTAGGTTCTGCCTGTAGCTCCTGCCACTGACTGGCTTGCTGCCAATCAGGCTTAGGGGAGAGGTTATTGGTCATTTCTTCTGCTTCTGGTCCAGCAAAGATGATGGCACCCATCACTTCCCTTGGATCAGATGGAGAATAGTACTTAGAGATTAGGAGATTCCAGAGATGCTCTGTAAATAAGAGAGGATGACTCTCCCAGAGCAGCCTGTCATTGCATTTGGTGACCCCAGTCCTGGGGCAGAAATGTTCACACATGTGCAGCAGTCCTGTGCACACAGTGGTGAAACCACAGAGTAACAGGGGAGCAAGCCAAACAATTTCCATTTGCTCCTGTTACTGCTTCAAGTTAGCAGGAACCAAAATGGGAATCAAGCCCAGGCCAAACCAGAGTTAATGGAGTGTTTCACCCCAAAAAGGGAACATATGATAAGAACAGCAACAAGTGGTTAAACAATAACTTAGTGGCCCAATGCCATGTATCTCAAGAGGAAAGGCCCTGGCAGGAAATACAGGCCCACAGCATCTTGGAGGATTTACCAGCCAGCCCACCTACTCAATAACATTGGCTCCCCTCCATCCTGAACTGATGCAGTACTACAAAGCCTCTAAAAACCTCTCAAGTTTTAATTGCTTAGGGCAGGGATCCTTAACCATTTGTGTCTTTGATTTGACCCCCTTGGCAGTCTGGTGAAGCCTATGGAATTCTTCAAAAAATAATGTTTTTAAATGTTTGAAACATTAAAATACACAGAATATAAAAAAGGAAAATAAATTAAATCTATTGAAATATAGTCACAACATATTTTAATAATAAACAATTTTAAGAATAAATTCATGGAAATCAGGTTAAGAATCCATGATCATATTTATATAACACACTGGTGCCTCCCAAGGTATAACTAATTCTGTGTTCTCATGGGCAAATCACTTCCTCTCCCTTATTTTCCCTATTTCTTCATGTCCAACTGGGATAATATCACCCATTTCAAGGGCTTATAGTAGCTGTCAGTAAAAGATAACCTATCAAATATACATTAATTTATTTCACATTATATATGTATTATATTAAAGACGCATATATTTATTTAGTGATCCTGCTTCTTTTTAAATTTGATACCAGGGAAGGAAACTCCCGGTGATGAAGCTCCCTCTATCAAATGCAGTTTGGCAACTACCCTGCAGTTTAAAGTTTTAGGGAATTACAATTCTAACCATCATTATTTAAAGAAATCACATGCTACCAAGTAGCTGAAACCCTATGCAGATTGTACACAAGTGTGCTGTCCACTGACATGTTGCCCCCTCTGGGTTGCAATATGACATTTATTTAGTAGCTGTTCAGCAATGTCAACTGAGAATGGGAAGCAAGATTAAGTCCTCTTTTCATCCCAAAAGCAAATGAGGGAATAACACAAATAGCTCAGGATGTGAGTGTTTTGGATACTTGGGACTTAACTGTTCTGTCTCTATAGAACCTAGAATGATGACAAAATCAGGATTTCTATTTTACATCCACCTAAATAAAAATTTATTAGAAATGAGGCAATCACAGATGCCTAGGAGAAGACCTGGTGAAAGACAAAGAGACCAGGGAGATGTTAAAAGAGAAAAAGGTTGGAGGTAGGATTTCCTCTTTCAACATTGTATCTTTTTATTTCTTCCCCAAGTCTACCTGACTCGTTGAAAAGCTAAATCCATCCCTGATTTCTTTTCCATGTGAATGTCTATTTAAAAAATACAACAATACAAACATACTTTCCTTCCATATAGGTATATTCTCTCCAACCTGAGCATGTTAGGCTTTCTTACATCTGTAAAAAGGAACTTGACAGTGAGGACTGATAAATAATACAAGGGGTAACCAAGGGAAGCTGTGAAATCTACTTCTCAGGAGGATAGATTTTCATCTGGGAATCATTAAGCATGATCCGCCTGGAAGAAGTGTGGCTAGGTGACCTCCTAGGTCCTTTCCAGCTGCATAATCCTATAGTACTAAAATGATTTACAGACTACTTTTGTGCCTCTGTGAGGTCTTCTAGGAAGGGAATGGGAGGGAGGAAGAGAGAGAAATGGGAAAATCAGTGTAAAGACCAGGATTTAATCTTACTCTATACCTATTAGAATTAATTGCTCCTCCCCCAACCTGCCAAAACTAACCACTCCACCCTAAACAAACAGAGTTGCCTATGGCAACATGTGCTGGGGAAACTTGACTGCTTGTATCCAAAGTTACAATGGAAAAAAATAGGAGGGGAAAAATGACTAATTGATCCAAAATCTTGAAAGCCTCTGAAGCCTGGATGTAGTCTAGGGGCTTTTGTCTCAACAACTGAAAGGTGTCATGCTTGGGATATGGGATATAATGTTTGTTGAAATTGCCTAAATGAATTTAAGCATTCTTCTTCCAGAAGGAAACTTTCCCAGATCTTCCGAGGGAGGTTTTTTTTCTCTTTACACTATAAACACATATATTCATTTCACCATCTAGTCTTTTACATCTGGAGTAACATCTCAATTATCTGGCATCATCAAAAAATTCACCATCTGGATAACTGAAGCTTGCTTCTTTAGGGGCTAAAACTTTTCTTTTAACCATTTTGGTGGGTATTTTAATTAAAAAAAAATAGATTACATACATTCTTGAGATCTAAATTAGAATATAGGAAGCAGAATTTAACTTTTTTAATGATCCAGAATCATAACTGAGAGCATCAATGTTAATACAGTGCTGTGGTGAGAAAGGAAAAGTATAATGAATTTAGAGCAAGAAGATTAAAACTCAAATCTTGGTTCTGCCACCTACTTACTATTTCTGCAGTGACTCTAACAAGCTCCTTGATTTCTCTGGGTCTTTCACTGTAAAATGAAGAGTTTGAACTTCTACTGTCCTATCCAGTTGTAAATCTGTGATTCTATGATCTTAAATCAGGGTATAGGGGGCAGGCAGAGCCTGGCCAATGATCTTGGTACTGATGAGCACATGCAGCAGAGTTGGCTGCTGCAATACATTAAAAAGGACTTTGAAATACACATTTTCAGTACCTGCTTCTGGTCCACTACCCATGTGGTGAAGAGGAACCCATTCAAATGGGTGTAGACCTTAGGCCATAGCATATTCAAAAGTCAAAGCAGATCACTTAATCTGGCTCTTTGCTGATTGGCTGGCATTGAATATGGCAGACAAGATGCTATGGGCCACCAGGTAGGGGCTGGCATGAATCTGAGAACATGTGGTCTGCTGTTCCTTTCTATCATTGTTATATCTGTTTCTATTTTTTTTTCCTTGTTTTTAAGTGAGGGAGTATCACTTCGCAAGTAGTGAAGGCTGCCTTGTGAGCCTCAGAGGATTAGCTTGGCAAGCCATTAGAAGGCTGGGATAAGAAACGCATGATGGAGTTTGCCTGGAGCCAAATGGCAAGGAGTTAAGTAGCCCATGAAGTGCTTGACCCAGCCAGGGGGTGGCTGAGATAAGATTTATCCAGAAGCTATGCCATATTTGGAAATATACTTAGTGGGACAAATATTATTTAGAAACTGCTTGAAATTTCAGCCCACCATCCCCAGGGACTGAGGCTATTTAAGGGGAGAGTATTTCCTTAGGTGTTTGGGCAAATATTTATACTTCTGTTCTTGCCATATTTTCACAGCAAAATCTAATTGAGGTTAATTGGTTAAAAGTAAAGGCACCAGTGACTGGTGGTTAGCGGTAGGGGAGAGGAATATGGTGGAATAGAGGCTCGAGGTAATGATGTTAAAGGATCACCCCACCCCTTTATAGTGTATCCCTATAAACCTGAAGGGGAGATGTAACCAATATAACTCTGTGAACCTGTGTGCACTTTGCTTTAAGTGGGGTGGGTGGTGGGAAGTCTAAGTCCAGAACCTCATGACAATAATGAAGCCTTCAGGATTAGCTTTTTGCCCCTACGCTGAATGGCCCCAAACTTCTATTTTTGCCTTTACAACTGCTGAGTATTCTTTTTCTTTATCATTGTGTTTGTTTCTTCCCTCGCTGACAGACTATCAGCTATGACTTTTTGCTGCTGTCAGTATGACTGTGTAGCAGCCTCCCCACCCTTCCAATTTATTGCTTCTATTAGGCTGTGGGTGGGAAATGAGATAAAAGCATTTCTCAGAAACATGGCTAAAAAAGGAGTAGATAGAGGCTAGAGTGAGGACCTGGGAGGAGCTCTCCTATGAGGAAAGTACATGAGCCATAGTGTATGACATCTCTTTTGGCTGCTCAAAGGGCTGTTTTTTTCAGCCTCTCCTTGACCTTCTGCTTCTGAGCTGTGTTCCTGATAGTTGAAGTTGCTGAATAAGTGACCTCCTGATAAGTGAGTGATTCTTATGTGAGGCATACAGGTACATAGTATAATGGAATATCATATAGCATAACGTTGGTCTATGTTCCTGGCGTCCAGGGGCAGAGATAGTTACCTTTTCTGTGTGTGTGGTACCATGACAAAAGTACCTTTTTAAGGCGATATGCTTATAACATGGCAAACAAAGTGTTGATGTGCCTGGATACTGGGCATACTTGTAAAGTAGCCCTGGATACCCTACCATCCATGTTCTTAAAACTCTCCACAGCACTCTAGAAAAGAGAGCTTCCAGTGGTAGAAATCACATGTCTGAAGGAAAGGCTAGGCGCAGACACTTTCTCTAGGTTTATGAAGGGGGAGGAAAATTATTTTGCTACTGATATGGAAATGAGTAGCTATGACCTGGCCTATCATAAAATAAAGCCCTCTGTGGAGACTAAAAATATGATGATTGACTGAATAAATGGATTACTAAAAGTATCCATTTCTTTTCAACTTCAAATGGATTTCCTCCTAAGTTAAGGAACAAAACTTATGAGGGCCATGATCTTTTAGGCCAAGAAAGGTAAGGTTGAAGCAGAAGGCAAGAGAGATGGAGGGAGGGAGGGAGGAAAGAAGAAGGACAGGGAGAGAGAAAGAGAAAGAGAGAGAGAGAGAGAGAGAGAGAGAGAGAGAGAGAGAGAGAGAGAGAGAGAGAGAGAGAGAAAGAGAGAGGACAAAAATACACTAAACCTGAACTGAAAATTCCTGGAGATTTCATGGGATGTGTGTGTGTGTGTGTGTGTGTGTGTGTGTGTGTGTGTGTCCCTTCTTCCCCTCCCTCTGCAATATCCACTCATTTTTCCCCCATTATTACATATTCCTCTCTTATGTTTCATAGGGGTAGTCATAAATGCATAGTAGGGAACTTCTATTAGCAAGATGACTAATTCTCTCAAGGTATGGCACATGATAGGACTCTGTTTCTCTTATTATGAAGTGTTAGAGGTCTGGAGAAGGTGCTAATCTAATCAAAAAGTTGATTCATGCCTCATGCCTGATTACTGTTTTCTTCTGCTTTTCCTAAGTCACCTCCCAACAAAACCTCACAGTCAATCAGTCCTTTGGATGACTAATCACAGTCACATCTGTTTCTTTGTATTGTTTAGGCTGCATGTGTCTGGCCAAATAGAAGTTGTTGTTTTTTTTCCCCCAAGGCAGCTGTGGTGCAGGCACCCAATGAAGTTTTTGTAGCAGCTGGAAAAAGTGTGTAAAAATACAAATACATACATATACATATGTCTACATGTAAGCATGTCCATATGCATGTGTGTCTATGTGTGCTGCTCAACATTCTGCTTCCCTGATCAATGATCTTTGACCTACTTACTATTTTCCTAACCCCATGAGTTGGAAGAGTTCACAAGCTTTTATCATTCAGCCTGTTTGAGCCCTCTTGTGACCCTCTTTGGAATGCAAAACCCAGACTGACTTAAGATTATAGAACTTAAACTGGGAAAGGAAATTTAGGGGTTATCTAGTCCAATCTCTCCACTCACTGGCCCTGGCCTTGCATTACTTGATGACTGAGTCCTTGCTTTCTTTCGTGTTATCATGAAATTATGAGAGAAGGAGTTTAGCCATCAGTCCAACCCCCTCATTTACAGATAAGGAAACTGAGGCCCACAAAGATGAATTCTTTCAGATTCATGCAGGTCTTTCACAGCAGAGGTAGAATTTGAACCCAGGCCTTACAATTCCTAATCTAGTGCCTTATACTCCACAGTACACTAAAGCTGTACACTACACTTCATTTCAATGGCAGAATACACATTCTTTAGGCATGTATTTGACAAAGGTTTCAGCTCTGGTAGGTGAATACTGAAATCAATCAAATGATGAAGAATGAGCAAAACTGAATTGTTTTTACATGCAACAGAGAAATAAGATATGCAGGCAATAGGGTATAGAAATCCATCTTGCCCTACAAGAAAGTAAGAGGAAAGGGAGATTTAGGGGTGGGATAGACCAGAAGACAGACCAGGGCAGGGGGTAATCAGTATGCTTGCTTGCCATCTTGGGGTGGGGGAAGGGGAGAGATGGGGAGAAACTTTTGGAACTCAAAATTTTATGGAAATGAATGTTGAAAACTTAAAAAAAAATTTAAAAATCTGAATTGTAAAGGGGTATAATGTCATCCCCTTCCTAGTGGCTTTTTTCTAGTGTCTCAGAAATGAACTAAAAACTAATCTGAAAAAGCCACCGAAGGTCAAATGACTTAGCATTTAGTTTGACCCCTTGATTGCCCTGAAGTTTAAGCATACAGAAAGAGGTAACATTGGAGCTGGGGCATTGAGGCCCTACCCACAGTTGTGCGTGTCTGAAAGAAGAGAACAGCTGTTTTTAGGCAAAGGGAGCCTGAAGCCAGGCGGCTGAGTTGGTTCTGTATCTCATTTCCATCATCAGAGAGAAAATGAGAAAGAGAATCAATCAGCCTGTTCCTCCGTGCCTGGACCCTGGAGCTCAGAGGAATGTGTATACATGGGGGTAGCCTGCCCTGACTTGGCTGGCTTCTCCACATGAGATGTTGTGGGTTTGGGGAAAATACTCCTATAGGTGGTATGAATTTAACTGACCACACACATCCTTTGTTGAACTGGGCACTTCCAGATAAGGGACAGCACCTGCAAAGCTGGAGGTAGGAGCTGAGATGTTCCACTATGAGAGTGGGAAAACTACATCCTTCATGCCCCTGAAACTCTCTTTATCCTTAACCCACCATTCAGTGTTAATAAAAGGCATGTATTGAGACTCTCCTAATGCATCAGTCTACATGGTTGTTCAAGAGCAGATTCAGTTTTTTTTTTTCTGGTTTAGTCAAGGCATTTATTCTGTAAGATTTAAATCTAGGTCCTGTCCTTCAGAGTTCCATTACTGGCTAAAAATGTATGTGGTCTCTGAAGCTGAAATATAAAAATTAGATGTTATAATTAGGTCTTTCAACAGTCCCAAATTGCTCCCAGACACAAAGGTCTATCTCCTTGATGTTAATATTATCCTGGTAACCTGAGGTGATTGTCAGCAAAGCACCCCAACCTTGGAGGAACCAAAATTACTAGTAATCTAAAGGGTGATGAAAAACTCTAAGTCGGGGAGGGGAGGCGCGGAGAAGGGGAGGTAGGCTGAATTTTTGTATTACTAGTGATGACCCACACATATGAATTTGGACAAAGCTTGAAGTGAGACTGGAAATAAAAGTGAGGCATATATAAAGAAAGAAGAATTTAAAGGCAGAAGACCTGGATTTGAATCTCAATTCTGCTAGTTTCTAAGTACATGACATTTGACAAATTACTTAACATCTGTGAGTATCAATATAATAATAATATCTAGAATTTATATAGCACTTTTGGTTTGCAAATCACTTTACATATATTATTTACATATGTTATTGCAGTTGTTACTCGACTCTGTGAGATAAGTGCTATCTTTATCCTCATTTTACAGAAAAGTAAGCTGAGTCTGAGATAGATAACATGGTTTATGGGATTATAGAAGAATCATCCTACCCCTTTAGGGTTGTAGCAGCAACCACACAGGCATACCCAGGATGGCTGCTGGCACAGGTTCTTAGATCTGCTTTACTAGGAAAGATAGCTGTTTAAGGGGTCAACAATCCTTTTTAAGTACATTCACTAGTTTAGGGGAAAAGTCAGCACCCTGAACTTCAGACAAAATACAAACAGAGAAATAAAGACCAATAGACAGGGCTCTGACTGCCTGAATCAACTATACATTTTACATACATCCCTAGATTGAGAGACCCTTTATATGACCAGTCAGGAGCTCTGGACATGTGGCCACTCAGAATTTCAACCAGGGAATTGCAAAATCCTTCTCATAAGTGGGCCCCCAAAGCAAAATATCAACTCAGAGTGTATCTACACTTCTCAGAGGCAGAAGGCATCACAGCCCTCCTGACTCAGTGCCTAATTAGAAATTAGCAAAAGATGTGAAAGTCTTCCTGCAAGCAAATTTCCCCTAAGAAGCTTCCCTTACAGGGCTCCAGGTGAGGCCTATTAATGGGAAGGGAAGATCTTAAATCCCATTAACATTACAAGGGTACAACCTATAAGGGAGAAATGCAAGCTAATAAATGTAGGAGATTCAAACTCAGGTCCCCTTGATTTCAAGGTCAACACTATACAATACTGTCCTAGGGCCACCTAGCTGCCTCCTCTGTAAAATTAGGGGTAGACTAGATGGCTTCTAATATCATTTGCAGCTTTACATTGTTGATCCTTTACTCTCAGATCTTATGAAAGGGAAGTGGGTCAGAGACAGAGTTTGAGCACTACAGTAGTATTTTTAAGGTATTAAAAGAACCAGAGGAAGATGCTTAGCACAATGGATAAAAAGTATAAGGAAGAATAATGAAAAGGCATGAAGAAGCTGCTAGTTCCATCAGTGGTACATCTAATATTGAACCCATAAGGCAAGCAAACCATTTGCAATACACATCAAGGAATGAAATCCAATGATAGGAGATCTGTTAAAATGGAAGGAGAGTAGTTTAAAGAGGGGAGGTGGTAGTGGTATGGGATTGGAGGAAGAGGAAATGGTAAAAAGAAATAGGTAAGGCATTCAAATTAGCTCTAAGCTCTAGGCAAGTCTCAAAGGAACAGTCCCTCATCTTGTTCCCTGTCCCATCCACAATTAGTATTGCCAGCTACTACATGATGCCTCCTGATCCAGATGCATTGGGGAACTACTCTTCCCATCTTAAATCAAATCCTAGATTGGGATAGGGGAGCCTCCTATCTCCAAGAGTTATTAAACTGTCCTATTGGAAGAGGTCATTGGTCCAACGAAAGCTACGAGGCATTGATCATATCAGGAGGCAGCTATAACTAGACCTTCAGAATGTGAAAACTGCTTCCATCTCCAATGCCACACTCTAGAGGATCAGAGGTTCATAGATCTGGGAGGGACCTAGAAGCCATCTTGTCCAATCCCCTCACTTTGCAAATCAGGAAACTGAGAGCCAGGAAGCTTTTGCTCAAGGTAACACAGAAAATAAACCTCAGACGTGGCATTTACATATAGGTCTTTCTGATGAGAAGAGAAAAAAACCCAAAAAACTTGAGCAACATTAAGTTCAACAACACTGAGGCCACCCAAGACTGTCCCAGGCCACTTGGGTCTTTTTATACTGGAAGGATATAATGCTTTCTCTTGCCTCCCTTCAAGGAAACCTCAGGTACTTTCCTACGCAAGGTAAATAACCTGTTTAAGTTTCAAAAGCCCAAAGTGTGATTCACTGTAAACACAGGAGCACAAATGGATGGTGGCAAGGAGGAGATATTTTAAACAGCAAGTCAAATGGAGCCTATCTTTCTTTTTTTTTTTTTTTTTACCAGTATAATGCTGTGAAGCATCCTTTTTCATCTTCCTGGCTGGGTCCTTTGTTACCCATTAAAGTCAAGGTACTCACCTGTATCTTGGCCTCTGCCCCCTTCCCTCAACTCAGCTCATTAGAGGTAGTGATAATCTAATAGATTTTCCCCATTCTTTAGAGTTCAAGGACAAGGTGATGGGCCACGAACACTGATTTTCTGGCCAGACCAGTCTAATCATGCCTCATGCCCTCTCAAGAATAGCAGGAGATTCACTTTTTAGTTATATCCTTATACTAAACTATGAAATGCCAGTAAAGATAGGAAGGAAAATAACCAGGACATGCACAGGATGGTTTGAGAGGAAAAGGTGGGCAGGAGGGATAAAAGATGAATGTATTCATTATAGTGTATGCACCATAAGAAAATGACAAGCAAGTCTGTCTGTTGGAAAGAGCATTGGTGCAATGAAGCTGGACACATGGCTTTAAGTATTGTGCTCTAAAGAAGGGAGTTGTAGTATGGTGGAAAGAAATCTGAATTGGATATCAGAGGATCTGGTTCTACTATTCCTTAGGATGAAAATAATCAAATAATATAACAGTAAGGAGTAATTCATCTTGATGGACAATGTTGAGATTAAACTAATGTAAAAAAAGAGAGAAATTAAGTCAAAAACAGACCCAACTTTCCACTTCCACACATGTTGTCTCTGTCTGCTTCGGGTCATTAAAGTTTTAACACTCCCTACTTCCCTCAGAGAATACTTTAAAGGAAGCAGAAAAGGACTGCATGTGGTTTTCCACGCCCTGCTTCCAACAACACAGACTGTGTGGCTTTGAGTAAGTCACTTTATTTCTCAGTGTGCCTGAGTAACTCTCCAAGACAGTAAGTTACAAAGGTGTGGCTCCATCTTCAGCAGTGGAGAGTTTCCATACTGGGATGTCTCCACTCAAGTTTAGGCTCTCTACTTCCCCTCCTCCCACAAATCACAAAAACATAAAGAAAACCCACCACTTCTGATATTATGAAGGGGCACCTGCTCCCCTGCATGGCACTGCTCAAACTAACTTCATTTCCTAACCATAGATTTGAAACTGGAAATTACTTAATTACTTTAGAATCCCTCAAGACAAATCCTTTCATTTTGTACAGAAGCAAACGGAGGCCTAGAGGGTAAGTGACTTGCTCAGAGCATCAGATATATTAAGGTGAAGACAATACTTCTGTTCACATTCCTATTCTATCTTTCCCAGGCTTTGTCAACACTGATACAAAAGGAATGTGCATGAATTGGTGAAAGACTTCTCAACTGCCAAAGTTAATGACTTTTCCTCAATCTTCATCCTTCTTTCCCTCTCTGCAACTTTTGACACTATCAATCACCTGCTTCTCTTGGTTATTCTCTTCTCTCTAGGTTTGAATCACATGTTTTCTACTGGTTTCCTTCCTATTGTCTGGCCTCTGCTCCATATTTTTTGTGGGTTCTTCATCCAGTGCATACCCACTAGCCATGGGTGATGTTAAGACTCCACCCTTACTCTCTTCCCTTCTCCCTCTGTATCAGGGCTTCTTACTCTGACTACTATGAAATTATGTATTATACACACATATATATACATATATACACACACACACACACACACATATATATATATATATATATATATATATATATATATATATATAATATGTACATGTATTCATAGTAAAGTTGAGACAAGGACAGAATTTGGAAAGAAGAGTTCTATTTTGGAGATATTGAGTTTGAGATGCCTATGCATCTGAATCTGTATATAGATTGGATATATACTATTTCAATAGAATTGGTTTCCTTTGCAATCTTATCTATTTTATTTCATGCATTAAAATTTATTCTAGAAAGGGGTTCATAGGTTTCTAAACTGCCAACAGCTCCATGAAACAAAAAGGTGTAAAAAAACTAGCTTACCTATTATCCTTTGCAGATGGCTCCCTAATCTATATATCCATTTTTAATCTCTTTAATGAGCTCTAGGCTCATATCATGAACTACTTTTTTACACATCTCAAATAGAATGCAGCATTAGCATCTCAAACTCAACATCCTCAAAACAGAAGTCATCTTTTCTCTAAAACCTCTCTTTTCCGTAACTTTATTATTGCTGTTGAAGGTGGAATGGCAAGCAAAGAAGTACTTAGCACCTTGTTTCAACTACTACTGAAGTATTTAGCTACTTGTTTGAGCCCCTTGTGATTTGAAGGTGGGAGGAACTTGCTGATGCAACAGGAAGGGTGGGACAGGAAAGAGAATCACCATATAAAAGGAAGAGCACATGCTGAGACTGAGCAGAACTGAGGAGAACACTTGTGGTGGCCGGCACTCTGTTTGTCTATTCTGTCTGTGTTGATTTATGTTTGTTACTTATCTACTACATATACTCCAGTGGCTCCCTATTACCTCCAGTAATAAATAAATATAAAATTCTCAGTTTTGCGTTTAAAGCCTTT
This sequence comes from Pseudochirops corinnae, assembly GCA_028646515.1. Classification (NCBI taxonomy): domain Eukaryota; kingdom Metazoa; phylum Chordata; class Mammalia; order Diprotodontia; family Pseudocheiridae; genus Pseudochirops; species Pseudochirops corinnae. The sequence continues at coordinate 67,940 of JAQQSV010000928.1, read as the reverse complement.
AACAACATGACCCTGTCCTATATTTCCAGTCTTCTCACACGTTATATCCTCTATACACTCCAAGATGTAGCCATATTGGATGACTTGCTATTCCTCACACATGACATTCCATTTCCTCCATTTTCACTGACTGTCCCCCATGCTTGAAATGTTCTCCCTCCTCACCTTGGGTTCCTGGTTTCCCTGGCTTCTCGAGACTCTGCTTAAAGCTCACCTTCTGCAAAAGATCTTTATTTCTCTGCCCCCTTTCCCATACTGTGAGTGCCTTCTCCCTGAGATTATCTCCAATTTATCCAACCTATATCTTATATGTACCTAGCTATGTCCATGTTGTCTCTCCCATTAGAAAGTGAACTTCCTGAGGGCAAGACCTATCTTTACCTTCCTTTGTACTACCTGCCCCGCCCCCCAACATTTAGCTTAGTACCTATCACATCATAGCTTAAGAAATGCATTTTCACTTACTAATTACAAAATCATGCTTTTATGAATTTAAAGAAATATTACTGTTTCAAAAGAAATTATGAAATAGATGGTTTAGGGGAAAACCTGGGAAGACTTGTATGACCTGATGAAGTGTGAAATGAGCAGAACTAGACCAATTTATGTGATAACTACAGCACTGTCAAGAAAAACACCCTTAAAGACTCAAGAACTCTGATCAATGCAATATTCTGCTACAATTCCAGAGGACCAGTTCCTGACAGAGAGGAGGGATGGGACTCTCATTTCTCTCCCTCTGCCTCTCCCTTTCCCTTACCCCTCCTCTCTCTCTCTCTATGTTATGTGTATGTATGTATGTGTGTGTGTGTGTGTGTGTGTGTGTGTGTATATATATATGTATGTATGTGTATATATACACATATAATGTGTGTATGCATAGATGTGTGTATAATATATGTGTGTATATATATAAAGTTCAGAATAATTCTAAAAAAAAATTAAGTCTTGGACTTAAGGAAGCTAGGTGTACAAAAGCCAGAAGTGGAGGCCTCAGAGAATGCATGCAGAGTTCTAAGGAACTTTTGAGACCACAAAGTCCAATCTAAATCACTTTACAGATGGGGAAACTGAGGCCCAGGGAGGTTAAAGTGACTTGCCCCTAGATAAAACATATTGTAAGGAGAGCAGAGATTTGGGTTCTCTGAGTTCTTTTCCCTACAAGATGCTGCCTCCCAGAAACAGGGCAATAAAGTGCCTTGAATGAGATTGGGGGAAAAGGGGAGGGGCTCTCCTCAAAACAGTGGGGATAATTTGGGTTATCTTAGCATCTGACAAATTCCAAAACATCACAAACACCTTCCCCCAACACAGTTGCAGAGGAAAACAGGAAGACGAAGAGACTCACTGTGACTTGTGTTTCAGCCAAAGATAACCTTTCAACAGCCCCTTTCATTCTGTTCCTAATAAAGACTCATGGCAACCCATGGATTCTCCCACTCATCCACACATCTATGCAGCTGATGCTCTAACACCTAGCACAGAAACTCAAGCGGAAAATGTCAGCAGCCCACCCATATTAGCCTGTCCAGGGACAAAGTACACACTATCCTCTGGCTGCCCAGGATTTGCTGATAGCATGTTAAAAATTGTCAAGTCTCTGTAAGGGCTAGTCATGCTGACTAGGTGTGCAGCAGTTGGAATATCAATATGCAAACTCCTTTCCCGAGTTCTCATCTCAGAGTTGTATGTTCACATTAAGCTTTAGTACATAAAGTGCTTTGGATTTGGATTCTGGAAGACCTAGGTTCCGATCCTGACTCTGACATTTACTAGTTATGTAGGAACAGGCAAGGCCCCCTCACCCCCGTCCAAACCTTGGGCAGCTCTCTAAGTCTGTAACTTAAAGACAGATTGTAATCAGCAAGGATGGAGGGAGTTCTTACATGGGGCATTCCCACAAGACCAAAAATCACACATCTTAGGCACACTGACATTCACAAACCAAATCCCTAACTTTTAAAGGGCTAATGAGAAAAATCTTAACCAGAAAGTTGAACAACTAAAAGGGAATAAAATCCTAAAGATCCATACACAGCAGTCCTGCCACTCCACAGGTGACCATATTCTAGCAGAAAGGGCTCCTCACTGAGACAGATTCAGTCTCCCCTTCCTTGGACACTTCTCAAACAGGATCCATATCAAATTTGGGAAGAGTGCCATTGCTGGTTAATAATAATAAGGAAGGCAATAACAGCAAGCAGTGACATTTGTATAGCATTTTAAAGTTTGTAAAGCACTTTATGCTCAATATCATCATCATCATCATCATAAGTAACACTTACATAGCACCTACTATGTGCTAGGCACTGTGCTAAGTGGTTCACAATTATTATCCTATTTAATCCTCACAACAACCCTAGGAGGTAAGTACTATTATTATCCCCATTTTGCAGATAGGGAAACTGAAGCAAATGGTGGTTAAGTGACTTTCCCAGGGTCACGTAGCTAGTCAGTATTTGAAGCCAAATTTGAACTCATGTCTTCTTGATCCCAGGCCCAGTACTCTATTCACTGTACCATCTTGCTGCCCATCTGAGCCTCACCAAAGCAAAAAAACAAAAAACAAAAAACCCTATGAAGTAAATACTAGACATAATTTTCTCCATTTGACTGATGAGGAAACTGAGCATCTCAGAGGTTAAAGGACTTGACCAGGTACAAGGGTCAGGGATCAGGATTAGAACACAAGCCATCCCAACCCTAAATCTGGCATTCATCCCCTACCCCACACTGTCATAATCATGCCTGAATGCTACTTACCTCATGGTTTGTTTGTCCTTCATTCTTGAAGAGAATAATGACATGGGGGGGTGGGGGGAGTGATGCCATGACATGCAATTGAATTTGATTTAAGTGAGAGATGGCTGGAAAGAAAATGCTTTTTAAAACCTTAAAGCACTAAATAAATGCTTTTTGCCTCTAATCCAGTGACTCTCAACAGTTTGGGAATCATAAAAACCTACTGTCTGATTTCATAATGGCGCCTCCATCCTCCTAAAAGTGCCATATGGCAGCAGTTTTCACCATGTTGTCTGGGGATCATCAGGAGTCCCCCCAAGGCTCTCTAGGTGGTCTATGAGCTATACTTTTGTAGCACTGATGTCTTACGATATGACAATGATTATACTTTTGTTTCTGACATGAATTAATAATTTACATATGATAATACCTCATTAGTGTCATTCAAGGCGATGTCATTTTTCTCATTAATTCTAATATGTGTGTGTGTGTGTGTGTGTGTTTTTATAGTGACAAGTGAGGTAGCTGGCCTGAAGAATTTTTTTCCAGAATGCATATTATACACATATATATGTATATACAGATGCATGCATATGTATATGTATATATTTTTTTCTTTTATACTGGCACGCTCAGTGAGGAAACCCTCCACCAATGCAGGTTGGCACCTACTCTATACCTTGTAAGCAAGTTTCTTGAGGGCATTGAGGAGAAGTTAAGTGACTTAAGCTGGGTCAAAGAGTCATTTGAATTTTAATGCATTCTTCCTGATTCTGAGCCCAAAATTCTATTCCCTATGCCATGCTGCCCCTCACATATCCCTATGTTCACTATAGGGCACACTCTATTTGGAAATTACCTTTGGTCTTTGTCTTCAGCTCAGGGGAGATAAGAGGCACTGTGGCCAGCACATCTGGCACATCACCTAGGCGTGCTTATGGTGTGCATATGCCTTTGTTTCTAATCTAGACATATTCTTCCCTCCTTGGGGAGTCTTATTATCCTCTATTCTTAGGGTGCTCATCATATTTCAAATTCTATGCAGTCTGCTGACCAACATGGCACACTGCAAGTCCAAACTTGAGCCAGAGTCATCCTCTAACCTCAGTCTCCCCCCTTTCTGGTGATATAGGTAGGAGGCAGAGTTGTGATATGTACAAGGATGTACCCTTTTCCTTGACCTGTGGTGCTCCAGAGTGACTCTCTGGAAGACAGACTGCCTCTTCCCAACAAAATTGTACTTACGGTGGGATTGTTCATCCTCCAAATCTTAGTGTGTACTTTGTGCTATATACAGAACATGCCCCTCCTGCCCTCAAGCTGGACTGTGCTCTGAACTACCCTGTTCCCTTCCCCCAGTGAATATCTTCAACTTACAGTTTAATCTAGTTAGGGCTCTAACTATAGTTTTAAATTTGAATTAATTAGATATTCTTTTTACTTTCTGGCCACCCCTTAAGAAATCTGTGTGTTCTAAACAGTGGTGACACATCAGGCCCCTCTTGAGGCCTCACAGCATGAATGATGATCTCCCTCCCAGTTCCAACAGACACTCAACAGCAGGACAATGAGGCCCTTATTGAAAGTCCTTTGTTCTTGTTTGGTCCTTTCACTCACATCCAAATCTCCATAGCCCCGCTTGGAGTTTTCTTAGCAAAGATAATGGAGTAGTGTGCCATTTTCCTCTCCAGCTCATTTGACAGATAGGGAAAGTGAGGCAAACAGGATTAAGTGACCTGCCCAAGGTCACACAGCTAGGAAGTGTCTGAGGCCAGATTTGAACTCAGGAAGATGAGTCTTCCTGGTTCCAAGCCTAGAGTTCTATCTGCCGAGTGACCTAGCCCTTAACATACATTAAAGTATAGGCACCTAGTTGCGGAGCACTAGAATCTTGATTTGGGATTGAAGTGTGGCCTCAGCGATCTTTATCCTAACAGATCACCTGCTGAGATGTGAGCTAACTAATAAGGTAATTAAGTGACCTCAGTATTGTAGAATATATTATTAAAGGAAAGTATTATTTTCTTATCCTCTATACCCTGCAGGATGACTGGCACATAAAAAGTACTTAATAAATCTGCACTGAACTGAATCAAACTCCACTGCTTTCCATAGCTATGGTACTGAACTAAAAAGTGACTATGTGTTACCATATAACTCCTGGAGAAGAGGTCACCTGAAGGAACTAAAGCTATGTAAGGGAGAAGAGAAGACCTGAGAGTCAAGTGGGTCAGATATGATAGATATCTGTATGAATTTGCAAGGATGCCACGTGGAAGAGGTGTGAGGCATACTTATTTTTGTCCCAAAGGGCAGAATTAGGAACAACAGAATCTAATAGAATGTTAGCACTCTCTGCAAAGAGATTGTGTGTCATTTTTGAACCTTTGTATCCCTAGTAACTAGAAGAGTGCCTTGCAAATTTTGTTGCTGAGTCGTTCCTGTTCAGTAATGTGTCAGACCAGATGACCTCCAAATAACCTTCTGACTGATATGCTGTGATCCTATGATCTATGATGGATCAGTGTCAGATCCTCCAGATACAAAGCAGCACACTCCAATGAGAGACAGAATTCTGTGGACATGTGTATCTGATGTAAGAATGAAGGAGAATCAGCTTGGTCTTCATGAAAAAAAGATCAGAAGTTGGGGGAGGAGAAGGAAGAAGAGGAAGAGGAAGAGGAGGAAGAGAAAAAGCTGGCACTGGAGAATCCTGGGCAAAGTAGTAACTTGTGGGTCTTCTCCAAGCATGACCCCTGGCAAAATTGTGAAGTTGACCAGATTTGATTAAGTATCCTCCCCTTGAGGGTGAGGTAGCCTGGTATAAGAGAAAAACCATTTGCTCAGGAATAAGACAGGTCTGTATTCAAATGCTACACTAATATATGCTACCTGTTCGACTGCAGGTGAGTTGCTTAATCTCCCTGTGACTCAGTTTCCTTGTCTCTAAAGTAAGCAGTCTTGGAATAGGTAACTTCTCTCAGCTCTAGATGTAAAACACCATGAGCCTTTGTTTTTAGGTTCTCTTACTGTCCCCAAAGATTAGTGGATAGTGGCTTAGATATCATCCCTCCTAGGGATTTAATTGAGAATTCTTCTGGGCACAAAGAAATTCCTCACTCATGGTGAGGAAATGGAGGAGGTGGTTTGGGGTTGGTGTAATGTTTCTGATACTGCTTTCATTGCACTCATAGTGCCCCACAGAGGCAACTGCTGAGCCTGCTTGACCCTCTGTTGGCTGCTGTGCTGGAGGACCATGCCTGACAAGGCAAAAGTGGTCCCAAGCGGTCCCAAGCCATGGCACCTTTGGTCCTGCTGTGGATGAGATGAAAGATTTCCCAAAGGAACTGCACACTTCATATTCGATGAATAGAACTGAGCTGAATTAGGTCTAAGAAGGAGAGAAGAGGGCCAGCTCTTTTGCTCCCCTTTTATTCTTCCTATTATTTCTTTCCATCCTCTTTCTAAGTCTTCTGGCTTGATTTTAGTTTAGAGGATGACAAGCCATGCCAGAAATGGCAATGGTAATGTTACATGGAAGCCCTCAACATGTGTGTCCCTCCCCTATGCCTCTTCTCCTCCCTACAGGCCAGGCAGCTCCGCCGGCCGGCATTTCTTGGCTCTTCTTGCCTGCCTGTGGACGACGACTGAGAATGCAGACTGTGGGAGGAAACGACAATGTTCATTGTTTGGATTAAATATTTTTCTTGGCCTTCCTAATATTTTCTGAGTGTCTTATTTTTTTCTCTCTCTCTCTCTCATTCCCTCTGTCCCTTGGCAGTCAGAAACACTGCTCAGTGCACATAGGAGGGCAAGGGGTGTGCTGCCACCAAACAATTTCTAGCCCTCTGCTTCAATGCCCCTTAATGGGTATAAGTATCACAGGGGTAGTGAGCAGAAAGAGTATTGGACCAAGAGTCAGAGGTTCTGGGTGCAAATTCAATCTCTGCCACTTACTAGTTGTTTGACATAGAACAAATAGTTCCCACTCCCTCAGCCTCATGTTCCTCACTGATAAAATGAACATGATCTCTCAAAAACCTTTTGCCCCTTTATAGTGTGGAAAGTAATTCTCTGACATTCATGTGCTTGGTGGTTTATTTGTCGGGGTCTCTCGAAGATCATAGGAGGTACAATTTTCCAATTTTCCCATTAGAATGTAACCCCTTTGAGGCAGAGAAAGTGTATTTTATCTTTCTTTATAAAGTGTCTAGCACAGTGCCTAGAGAGAACATAAGAATTACTTAGTAAATACTTGACTGACTAACTGGTCTCATCTTAAAAATGAGGCAGGTGGATTTAGATGACTTTTTAAATTTATTTTTTGGTGAGGTTATCAAGGTTAAATGGCCTTCCCAGGGTCACACATCTAATAAGTGTCAGGTCGTATTTGAACTTAGGTTCTCCTGATTCCAGGGCTGGGTGCTCTATCCATTGCACCATGTAGCTATCTGAGGTCCCTTCTAGCTCAAAATCTATGACCATATCTCTACAATACTAGGTTTTGGGGCTTGTCTTTCTCTTATGCCACATCTCCACATTCCTCAAGATGTGCTTGATTCTGAAATTCTAATCGTGAGGTGCTGAAGAATGATCATGGAATAAGGTCATGAGAGTGACACCCTAGGAAATCAAAAGCTATCAAATCAAGGCTTACTAATCAATATCTACTATAAACAATACGCTGGTGATCTAGAAGGATATGGAAGAGAAAAATCGTGGATCTTGCCCTCACAGAGTCAAATTTACCTGGGAACATGAGACACAGACATATGACAATTTAAATAACGGAACAAGAGGGCAGGTGGATGGTTTAGTGGCTAGAGCATGGAAGGGCTGGTTTCCAATCCTGTCTCAGACATTTATTAGCTGTATGACTGTGAGGAAAATAACAGCCTCTCTTGGGCAACAGTAATCTCCTTGGAAAATGGGGCTGATAAAAGCACCTTTCTTACAAGGTTGTTATGAAGATCAAATATCTTATGTAAAGCAATTTGCAAACTTTAAAGTACCGTGAAAGTGCTAGCTATCACTCTTATTATTATTAACACTTAAATAACAAATCCAGACAGGAGGAGAGATCATAAGATAAAAAAGAAATCTTTAGACTTGGAAGGGGCATTACCAGTCACCCAATTCAAACTTCTGCCCAGTACAGGAATCCTTTCTCTGCTTTCTCTGAGCCATCTGATATGTTTGAATACCCCTTAGTGATGGGGAACTCACTGTCAGACAAGGCTATATGTGATCTTGTTTAGAATAGCATTAAATACTAACAAGTTCTTTTTAAAAATTTTTGACACAAAGGGATGACACAGGCAAGAAGTGCATGAAGTTCTAGGGTGGGAGAGATAGCTTGCAGTTTTCCATTAAGAGTTTGCAAAGTTAACAGAGGATTGTAACATCTGAGCTGCCTTGAAAAACAGGAAGGTTGTTGATCAGTTAAGAGGATGGGCAGGAAGGACATGGAGGGATAAGGGTGGAGAAAGTGTCATCCCTGGCATGGAGAAAAATATGAACAAAAACACACGAAGGTTATTTAAAAAAAAATAAGGGATGTTTCAGGAATAATGATAAAATCAAATGTTCTGGAGGGGAGGATTTATGTGAAAGAGCAGGTTGCTGATAAAAATAAACCACATCTGAATTTTACATTTAATCTCCTTTTTTTTTCCTTTTTGGAGGGGGGAAGACAGGGAAGTTGGGGTTAAGTGACTTGCCCAAGGTCACATGGCTAGTAAGTGTTAAGTGTCTGAGGCTGCATTTGAACTCAGGTCCTCCTGACTCCAGGACCAGTGCTCTATTCACTGCGCCACCTAGCTACCCCCATTTAACCTCTTAAAAAAGATTTTAAAAGAGAGAGCAGGCTACCAAGGCAAGTTGAAGCCAACCCGTGAAAGGTCTTGAATACAAGGATAAAATATGAGAATTATATTCTATATTCAATGAGAAGGCACTTAAGGTTTTTGAATGGTGGTAGTGATTAGATACAATTATTGTTTTTAGAAAGACTGGTAAGGCAATAGTATCCATGGTAGACTGAGGAAGGAAGTGATTGGATTCATGAAGATTAATTAGAAGCCTACTCTAGTAGCCCGCATATAAAGAGATAATGGCCTGAATTATAATGGGAATGGAAAGAAAGACATGGATTTGGGAACTATTTGAAAGGGATACTTGACAAGACATGGTAACTGGTCACATACGAGGATCATAGATGAATTTCTCCTCTCTCTATAAGAAATTCTGGCCACATAAAGCATTATATAGTTTCCTCTAAAGTGATAGGGACTGAAAGACTGAAACTATGATTTTACACTGAGAAATCACCCAGACAATATGGGTCAGCAGCAGGACTTGGCCCTCAGTCATCATAGCTCAAAGATCAGTTATCTACCCATTATGTTGTGTTGCCTTTCATAAGTATCTGAGGTGGGATATGAACCCAGATCTTCCTGACTCCAAATTCAGTAGTCTGGGCCCTCTGCCATGCTGCCTCTGGAGAAAAAAACAATGGTCACTGAAAAATGGCTTGCCATTCTTCCTAGAAGAAATTGAGGCAACCCAACAAGTAAGTCACAGGCCACAGGTCATAACAATAGTTCCCATGAAACTAACACATTTACTTTAAAGTTTCCTTACAAAGCATTTCCCTCATAACAACCCTAGAAAGTAGTTAATGTGAGTATTAAGATCCCCAACTTGCAGATGGGAAATCCAAGGCTAAGAGCCTTTAAAGTTCAGGGTCACAATACTAGTGGGTGATGATTTCAAGAGTAGTCTCTTCTCCAAGTATACCATGCTCCCTGTTTCAATCATCACATCCTCATATTCTTAAATAGATATTATAAGCATTTTTTTCTGCCTTGCAAAGAGGTGAAAAGGTAATGTTAGGCTCACTGACATTGTGGGGTTGGTCTGCTACCTTTCCCCCAGTATTCCCTAAATACCCTGATGTCCTAGAGAGACTTTATCACCTAAAGAAATATGTCATTCTAAATGGAGTAGCAGAGACATAAATATATATTTTTTATTTTATTAATGTATCCACTTGCCCAAAGCCTACTTTCTATTAGCTGAAGTCTATTTTTTTAAGCTCGTATACCTATGGATCAGCTCTGATTTAGGTAGCTATCTACTCTGACTCTCACCCTCACCTGTCACACCAGTCTGGGTTACAAGCCCTGCTGTTCTGTTCTCCATTAGTCATTCAGCACATCCCAGCTCGATTTCATCCATATGGAACCTATTCTCTGTGCAAGTGTCTTGTTGACATTCCCTTTATCTGCGGGATGCTTGTCTGTGTATCGTATCCTCTCATCTGCGGATCTGGTGCATCTGTTTCACACCATGTTCTCCGGCCTCATTTCCTTGGTCTTGGCTTCTCACTGAGCAGAGCGTCTTGGCGTTCCTCCTCCTCCTCCTTAAAGCATGCAAATCCCAGGGAGGTATCCTAGCAGGTGGCTCAATACTCCACATAGATCTGCCATGTTAGGGTTTTAGAAGTCTGGTGTTACTGGTTCACATGCTTTTGATCTCCCTTCAGGCATTCCTTCATCTTCCCTTCCCCATCCCCACATTTTTTTTTCTTTACCACACACTAAGAACACCAAACAACCAGGGGCCAATTCTGTCCACAGGACACAGAGCCAGAAAACCAAGGCATCTTCAATTAGGCTCATAGAGTGTTGTTTTTGAAAACTGCCACGTCTCTTACATCCATCTTTCATCTCCTTCTCCCTGCTCACAGATATCATCATACCTAGACTATTTCAATAGCCCTTAAAAAGTCGCTCCCTGATCCAATCCACTGTTGATACAAATGTCAATGTAACATCACTGAAGCCTATAGATTTGACTACATCATTGCTCTCAAAAAGCTTCAGTGACTTTTTATTGCCTCTGGAATACAGTACAAGCTATCACTGGGCATCAGCATTTAAAGGTAAATCTATGTCTGCTTTCTCTTTTTTAGGCTGTTTGCTCATGACTCTCCTTTGACCCTCTATCTTCCAGTCAAATCAGAAATGACTGTTTGGTAAATAAATAAAAAGGTCATGATAAGTTCATGCCAAGTTCTGACATAAATAACAGCCGCCCTTCTCTCCCTCTCAAGCTCCTCATCAATGTCTAGCTATAGGGAACTGGTGCTTGGTCCATCCACCAGGGGAAATTATCCTTGCCAACTGTATAATCCGGGATAGATGAAAAACACAAATGAGGTGACAAAATGGCTAATCGGCTTCCTTGGTTTTTGCTTGTTTTGTTTTTGAGTGGAAATACAGCTTGTGGTACTATACTGTGTCCAGCCTTAGTATTAAGTGGGACTAAACCAAATTTGGAATTGGAAAACCTATGGACGGATCTAGCTTAGATGCTAAGTGCCCTTGGTGACCTTGGACAAATCATTTCTTATCCCCAGATTTTGGTTTTCCTCATCTGTAAAATGGTCAGGTTGGAACTAGAATGCTTTTCCATGGAGATTAATCGTGTGATAAGATCCATGAATAAGCAGCATTTTAAAGTATGTGAAGTTCACTCCACCCCCTCCCCACCCCAGCCCATTGGCCCCCTGACACATGGATATCCCTTTCTTTTCCTCACACCCTCCAAGCACTCAGTGACTTCATTCCTTTTCCTCTGATCATAATGGGTTCTCAGAAGAGGCATCAGGCCCTAATTGAAAGGGTACTGGACTTGAAGTCAGGATGTTTGGGTTCAAATCCTACCTTAAATCTTTTCTATGATGTTATTCTGAGTAAGATAGTTATCATCTCAGAGCCCCAGCTTCCACAACTGTAGAGATAATAATATCTATACTAGTTACCTTGCAGAACTGTCATGATGAAAAATGTTTTGTAAATCTTAAAAGTCTATTGAAATGTGATTTGTTATTATTATTGATTTTGACCTGTGCTTTTAGCCTTTTAGGTAAATTTCAGTGTGGAAACTACACTAATGAGGACTGGTGAATCCTCTGCAATTTTTAGTCTTAGAGTGTTTCCTAGGTACTGGGCAAGTTCAGTGATATGCCTCTAATACGGTGGTTCTCAACCTTGCTAATGCCTCGACCCTTTAATGTTCATATGTGGGTGTATCTGCATGTGGGCGGACCCGCCTGGAGAAGGATAGAGGAGCAGTGTCTCAGTTCCTAAGACCACGGGAAATATGTGTTTTCCCATGGTCTTAGGTGACCCCCCCAAAGGGGTCGCGACCTACAGGTTGAGAACCGCTGTAGTCTAATCAGAAAGCTAGTCTGTGTCATGACAAGATTTGAGCTCAGGTCTCCCTGACTCCAAGTCTGACTCTCTATCCATTATGCCAAGCTGCATTTAATAATTATTACAGACTGAAAAATGCATTTGCATTGAGGTGGCGATGAATAATAAGGCAAAATGTGTTATCTTTTCCAGGGGCCTTGGCATTTTAATTGGGAACGAAGAATAACTCACTGGGTTTTTCATGCTTTAAAAAGGAGGAGAAATGTCAGCAAGGAACAGAGAAAGAAAATGAGGAAAGATACCATGGAAAATGGGCTTCAGTGAGAGAAGGAGCAGGAGGATTTGAGTTGGAGGAAGAGAATAGGAATAGAAGGAAGAAGAGAATGATCATAATAGATGATTTAAGATTTTAAACAGGGATGGCTAGGTGGTGCAGTGAATGGAACACCAGCCCTGAAGTCAGGAGGACCTGAGTTCAAATCTGGCCTCAGACACTTAACACTAGCTGTGTGACCTTGGGCAAGTCACTTAACACCAACTGCCCTGCCTTCACCCCTCCAAAAGGCAGAGAGAGAAAGAGAGAGAGAGTCAGAGAGAGAGAGACAGAGACAAAGAGAGAGAGAGAGAGAGAGAGAAAGAGAGAGAGAGATAGATTTTAAAAAAAATCTCTTTTGATCCTCACAATAAACCAATGAGACAGGTTGGTATTCTGATCCTTATCTTACAAATGAGGCAACTGAGGTTCGGAGATGTTAAGCACTTTGCCCAGGATCACACAGCTAGTATACGGTATCTGAGGCAGGATTTGAAACCAGGTCTTCCTGACTCTAAATTCATTTCTTAAGAAAAATATTTGGAGAGGTGTAGAATTGTGAAGACTAGCAAGTGATTTGGGGGGATGAGAATTGCTGAATATCAAAATCTGAAAGTTAGAAAGTGCTTCAAACATCATACGGCCATACCTGAAAAAGCAGCTTGTCTATGGTATCATTGAGAAACGGTCACGGGATCATAGCATCAAAGATATGAAGCTGAAAGTACTTCAGTGGCCATCTAGGCTAATCTATAACACAAAATATTCCACTACACAAAATATTGAGAAGTTGTCAGCTTATCTTCCATTTCTGAAGCACTCTCATTTTTTATAAAGATTTTTCTTTTGCAAGCCTCTCTTCAGTCTAAGTTCATTGCCCTTTGTTCTGATCTCTGGAGCCAAAAGGAGCAAAATTTCCCCCTTTCCCACATTATTCCTTCAGATACTTGAAGAAAGAATCTAGAGAATCATAGAAAGGTTTATATGAAAATATGGGCAGAGTCAATTAGAAGTTAGAAGAGAATGAGAAGGATTTAGGCAGAAGGAGAAGGGTGAAAGCTGAAGGTTGATTTGAATAGGACAAGGAAGATCAGAAGAAAATGGGGAAAGACTCTAGCTGAAGAAAAAGGATTGCAAAAGCAGGAGAGGAAGTGTCAGAGGAGAAGAGCAGAACTCAAGGAAGAAAGGCAAGTTATTAAGACAAAGTAGGAGACAAGAAAAAAAAAGACATTCGAAGAGATCATCAAAATGTCAACAAGTTGAAAAGGTGTAAAGGAACAGAGAAGGGGCTAACAGAGTTCCAAGAGAGGGAAAACTATTAAAGACAGTACAGGTCACCAATAAATCTCTTTCAAGAAGGGCCTAGCAAATAATTTTTAAAAAGGGAATGAAAGGTATCTCAGATCTCACTTTTAATAAATATGGGGAGCAAAAAAGAGCATTCTTGCCAATAGAATAAGGTGTATATCATGCTGGCACAAGACAATAACTGATATTGATTCTCAAAACTCTTCTCCCTTGCAGAAGAGAAGGCAAAGAGGTTTAGAAGCATTTCTCAAATCTCTAGCTTCTCAGGGATAATCAAGTGTTATAAAAATAAGAAAAGAGATCTGATGAGGCAGAAGGGAATCTTGACTAGTATTTTAAGGTTGGCAGTTCCATTGTGATTCAAAGAAAGAACCACTGATTATCTGAAGCAAAGAAAAATTATATTAAACATTTCCTGATCAGGAGGAATAGTGGCTTATGCTGCAAGGAATAATCATGGGAATTTAAGTTGTCAGATAAGAAATGATCCATTAAGGATTAGGGGAAGAAGTAAAGAATAGTGATGGTTGGTGACTCAGCTGAGAAGTGCTTGGCAAGTCATCTAGCAACCTAGTGGCAAGGTCTCCTGACTTCACAAGACAGATTTGATGACCATTATCCCCTTCTGGTGATTCATATGAGCATAAATGATATTGAAAGAAGGAAGGAGAACACATTGCTAAAGATACTGTTAACTTGACTGGGAAAATGGAAATCTTAGGGTCATAGGTGCTGTTTTTATCATGGCTGCCAGTCAAAGTCAAGGGCTTAAGATGAGCAAGACATTTAGGAACAGAATAGATGCCTGAGAAAATGGTGTCTGAGAATGGGATTTGGACTTCTGGATCACAGATTAAAATGTAAGAAGTATAGTTTCCTATCCAGGAATAGAATGGCTGCCTAGAAAGGCTGGGAAAAATGGACCATGCTGTAGTTTTACAAGCCTTATCAAAAAGTCTTTAAAATGAAAAGGAGGAGAATACTGTCTACATATAAACACCCTGTTAGATAGCATGTAGAGCAGCCAGAATATAGGAGTGGAAATAGCAATAATGAGGCCCAAAAATTGCCAACAGACCAAGCCAAGGTAGGAACTTGCATACAAACCCATGACTTTAATATTGTATAGCCAAGTGAACAAAGGATGGTTAACAAGCAAAGTGGAATAAGAGATCCCAGTACAAAGAAGCAAATTTGACTTCATAAGTATCCCTCAGACTTGTGAAATGAGAACTATGACTAGAATATGGTTCTGGAGTTTTATCTCATTCAAAAGGAATGGAATAGATAAAAGGATGGCATAATAGTACTATATATTAAGAATACAGGCTGATGTGAGAAATATCAGGAACCAAAGTAGGAAAACATAGCCAATAAACTTGGGTGAAGAGGAATAATCGGATGCTATTTGTTATTGGAGTGTAATACAGGCAATCTGAACAAAATCCAATGAGACATTTGGGAAACAGATAACAAGCCTGGCAAGGAGGTATGACATAGTATTAATGGGGGGGAGGCGACTCAATTATCAAGACATCTTTTAGAACAATCTCTCTGCCCCAAGCAGATCAGCTAATAATTTCTTGGCTTTTCCTAATCATGATTGCCTTGTTCAAAAAATGAAGGAATAGAAACCAAGAATCTTATTCTCTGAATCTTATTCTCACCAACAAGGAGTTGCCAGGGTAGAAATGATAGGAGTCTTGGGGGAAACTGGACTTTGTCTCTTAGAATTTGTTGTAGAGGAGAAGAAAGCCAAAATAATTCTGCCAGGAACTTCAGATTTGGGGAGACCAGAATTCAAAGAATTTAGTGGAAGGATTTAGTGTCTAAGAGATCATTAGTAACTCTGGAGAGAGCAGTTCCAGCTGAATGATGAAACTGGAAGCCAGATAGCAGAGATTTAAGTAGAGAATGAAAAGAAAGGAAGTGGACACATCAACTTTAGGAGGTGTTTTCAAGAAGCTTATTCATAAAAGAGAAGAGAGATATAGTATGATAGTGGGGTCTTTGAGGGTTTTTTTGAGCATGGGAGAGACATGGGAGTCTTTGTAGGCAATAAGAAAACAATCAGTAGACAAAAAAAAGATTGAAGATTAGTAACAGATTGGGCTGGGGGAGGGAGACACAAAGGATATTCTGTTGGAGAAGCCAGCAGATGGAAGACTTAGAATCACTTGATCAGTTAAATGCAAATTAACTAAATGACCATCATGCATTGCAACTCTTAAGTTCCCAAAACAGTCCTTGAAAATTATTTTGTGTGTCCTTGAAACTATTTCTTCATAATCACATTTTCCAGTTTTTAATAAGTAAAAGTTATTTCTCTTCTCCTTTAAACCATAAGGCTGTTGAAGAACAAATGGGGCATGATTTTACATCTTCACAAGGTGATTTCAATCATTATGTTATAATTCATTTTCTTCCCCAAAGTGCTCAAGTCCCACCTAAAAAACATGTTTCTTCACACACAAGTTTTTAACATCTTTTACTACCAGAGTCCTTTTCCTCTTCCTTTTGTGCATAAAAATATTAATCTATGTTAGAGGTAATGTCATGTACTTTACTAGCTGAATTAAATATATTTTTTCTTCATACAGAGGCATTTTTATGCCCTTTTCTTTACCAAACTACTTCACATGAAAAAGACAATAACTTGATGGGATAGTGCCTTATATCAGGCACTAGTCATTGAGCTACAAGGAGGCAGAGGACAGAAGAGCCACTTCAGTAATCTTAAAATCATACCATATAGCCACAGTGCTGTGCTGCAACCAGATCATACAAACTTGAGAGATGATTATTCATTTTTTTGGTGTGAGCTTTTGCACCTTGGAAATTGACAAATTCTAAAATTCAGGATTGACTTATTGTTCTGTTGATCGTCTAGACTCAAAAGTGATGGAAAAATTCTTAATGATGCAGATTCAATTTTAAAGTGTGTCATATGTCCATTTCATCCTCTGGAGAGCTAGTTATTAAATATTTATCAGCACAGCCCTTCATGTAGGCAGCTACCTACTTCTTTAACTCAAAAGGTTGGTGTTCCTCTGCAACAGGGCACTTTTTAGGAGGAGGAGAAGACAGGATAAGTAAAGTAGACAAGTCAGGAGCAGAAATAGTTTGTATCAAATTGACCACTGGATGTAGTCATCCAGCTCACCAAACCAGAGCTCTAGTAGAAGCCTTTAGGCTATTTGTGGAAGGGACTGGGTTGGTGGTAGGGAAGCAACAGATAGTAGAGCGGAGGAAAAAGGAAAGATGAAGTAGATGTAAAAGTGAACTCTCAGAATGAAAAATGACCATTTGCCCCTTCTGTTCCATTTGCAGGTAATACATGATAACAATGACATTATCCCTGAGCACACTAGAGTCAATAATGCTGGCCCATTCGGGTTCTGAACCTGCTCTCTACTGTAGCAGCTTGGGAGTCTATGGTGGCTCTTAAGTAGAACATTCCTAGAAATATAAAGGGTATTTCAGTCATGTAACACTAAGCTTAATAGTTTGTGCATTTTAAAGGTTTCAGTTTAATTACAAACTTATTTTTAATTAGTCCTTATGTAACCTAATGAGGCAGATTAGAACAATTATCTATATTCTACTGATGGAGAAAATGAGGTATCAAGGTCAGTCAGTGAGGGAATGGTACAGCTGGGAGTTAAGCTCAGTTATTTTAATACTCCCAGAACAATACAATACAGAAGCCCAGGATGGGGGGGCCACATGTGCTCAATCCCTTTTACTTTCACATTCCTAAAATGCAGCATGGCATAATGGAAAGAGTACTAGCCTTAGGGTCAGAAGATCTCAGTCACTCATTTCTTGGGCTCCATCTCTCATGGCTTCAAATTGGACTAGTTGACCTCTGATTATTGGCTACCCCTTTGTGTTTCCTATGGTCCTTACGAAAGTGCTATGTGTGTACTGGGTGCTGAACAAATATTAGCTGGATCACCTGCCAGTGGAACATACCAGCAGGCTCTTAGCAAGAGAAATAAAACCAAGCACATGACTGCTGAAAGGATAGGAAAGTCCAAAGTGAAAACATGATCACATGCAAATAAAGAGCATAGATTTAACAGGGGTGGGGAACCTGCAGCCTCCAGGCCACATGTGGCCTTCTAGGTACTTGGCTGTCGCCTTTTGACTAAGTCTGACTTTTACAGAACAAATCCTTTTATTAAGAGGATTTTTCTTTGAAACTTGAATTCAGTCAAAGGGTCCAATTTGAGGAGCTAGAGGGCCACATGGGACCTCAAGGCCACACTTCCCCACCGTTGGCATAGAAATATAGTCAGAAGGATGGAGTTCAAGATCTGTCTCTGATGTTTATCAGCTATTTGGCTTCAATAAGTGCCAGCCTCTTTGAGCTTGAGTTTCCTCATCTTTAAAAATGTGGGTAACACTTACAAATGTACTTCATAAGACTACCGTGAGACAGTGTTTTGTAAACTTGTCTCACATACCTAGAAGACTTTCCTCCCTTTACCTCTGCCTTTTGGACTGCCTAGATTCCTTCAAGACTCATCTCAAACATCACCTTCTGCAGAAGAAGCTTCCAGTGTCCTCCAGCTGCTGGAGCTTTCTCCTCTTAAGTTTACCATCCATCTATTCTGTAAGCCTTTTATATGTATGGATTTATTTACATGTTGCCTCCCTTTTAGAATACAATCTCCTTGAGGCCAGAGACCAGTTTTCCTTTCTTTGTATTTTGCAGCACTTAGCACTGTGCCTGACACTGTAAGGATTTAATAAATGTGTCTTGACTAGTTAGGGGACTAAACTAAAACCTGTTATACAAATCTGCTATTTCTATTATCAGAGTCAGGGTATTTGTTGATCAAAGTATTCGATGGTGAACTTCAACCATTCTGGAGAGTTTTGGGGGAGCTGGCAAGGACAAGGAAAGTCATACTCTCAGGACATGCCTATAATTAAAATACAAAGCTCATGCCTTCACCTACTTGAATTTGTTGTTGTTGTTTTGTTTTTTCTTTAGAATAGGCAAACTTGGAGGCCTAGATTCTGCAGGGCTAAGCTTGGGGATGTATGAAGATGATTCCCTTTCATGGAATAATGAACATTCCTGAGCTAGGACATGTTTTATTTGAGGGTTGTTGTGGTTTCTTTCTTTTAAAAAAAAGTTCTGGATAAGTCTAACATTTAAAATAACAACATCAACAATGACAAAAACATGAGTCTTGATCCAGTGTGAATAAGAAGAAAATTTGGAAGAAGAGGAGGAAGGCCAAAAAGAGGTAGAAAAGAGAAAAATATTGGCCAAGAACTTAATGGAGGAAGATGCCATGCATGCCACAAGGTTGGCACTAGTGGGCAACATCTGTTACTGATGAGAATTCACGAGTGCCCAATGCTCTATGTGTGTATGAGACGGAGAGAGAGAGAGAGAGAGAGAGAGAGAGAGAGAGAGAGAGAGAGCGAGAGAGAGCTTGTGTTTCTGCATGTGTATGTGCATGTGAGTGTGTAAGGAAAAACCCAGGCTTTATACTGCAGTAAACTCAACTCATGTCTCCAACCTCATCAGCCTGAAAGGCTGCCCTCAGCAGGGAAGAATGGATTGTGCAAAACAAGTCTAAAAAAAAAAAAACCACAAGGGCCTCCTGACCCATTTGTATCTTGTTTCTGCCAAGTTCTCATTACAGATCTTAAATAAAAAAGAAAACAATGTATAAGGATGGGGTAGCCAAGGAGATTATTGTCAAAATCCTGGATGGCAAAAGATCATATGCCTGAGGAAGCCGCACGGAGGCAGATGAGAGTTTAAGTGTGCATGTGTATACTTCTGTTTGTATATCCATGCATTATTCATCTTTGAAATTAAAGCATTGATTGTTTTAGTTCACTTCAGTGTTAATGGACTAATTTGTTCCCTAAAATTTGTTCTTTAGTTGGATGAAAAAAGAAGGGAACTGAGGAAGTACACAAAAACACCCCAGACTGGGCAGTTGATGAACCAAAATAGATACGCCTTAGTCTTAAAGGGTTTATGGTCAAATACCTTAACTGATGTTTGAATGCCAAAACCCTGAAGGTAAGGAGAGTAAACATAGAACAAGGTGGCAAAAGCAGTGATATTAGTCAATGAATCAAACTTTTTTTTAATGTTTTGTTCAGGAGCCTATGGTTGGAAATGTGGGTAAGCACTGTCATATAAATCAGCATAAGTCCTGGGGCAAGAGAAAGGAAGTTGGGCCAATACAAAGTATGAAAGGAAGAGGAGGAAGAAGAGGAGAAGGAGGAGGAGAATGAAGAGGATGAGGAGAAAGAGCAGAAGGAAGAGATTTGCCAAATGCCGCTTCTCCTTTCTATTAGTTTTTGCCTAAGCTTTACTGGTCAGTTTCACTTTGAGCAGAAGGGTTAGTCTTTCATTTTCAGATTATAGATCAAAGATCCCATAACTTTACGGCTATCTGGGACTCGACAGATCATATAGGAATGTCTCTGGCACTTTACACATGAGGAAAATTAGTTCCAGAGAGAATCCCACAATAGCTAAAAATTACAGTTAGAACATGTTAAAAATCATCAGAGAAGATGATTTACTCAAGACCATATATCCAGTGAGGCACAATTAAGAATTGAAGCATGCACTGATTACACACATCTCTAACTGATCCCTAATCTGACTTTAAGCCCCAGAGGCTGAAGTGACCCCAAGAGTCCCTTCCCCACAAAATCACAAATTAGGGTTTTAGTAGTTCTCTATGTACCAGGAAGTCTCGATTATTTAGAAACAATGATTATTATCAGGGATCTAGAGACAACATTAAATAATGGCACATGCAAAAAAATTGCATGTACATAAAGTGTTAATTTGAGGTCAACTTTCTGTATTTATAGGGCAGAAGACAGCCTATTTATTAATCAGTTAGGAGGAACAGCAGACAGAGCACTGTGCCTGGAGTCAAGAAATACTTAGTTCAGATTTGACCTCAGATACTTATTACCTCTGTGACCCCAAGCAAGTCGGTTGCCTAACCTCTGTCTGCCTCAGTTTCCTGATGTGTAAAACGAGAACAATACTTACTTCTCAGGATTCTTGTAAAGACAAAGTGAGATAAATATAAAGTGTTTTGCAAAATTTAAAGTGTTATATAAATACCAGCTTTAATTATAACTCTATTTCTACATGCCAAAAGTTCTATTGTTAGATTGGGGGTAGGCTGAATAGGAAGGTGGACAGGACAATAGACCAACAAAGGGAGTGAAGGAGACAATCTCTGCTCAGATTCTGTTTCCTAATCGTCAATATGGTCAAGAAGGCTTAACATTGTAGATAGACTAGTGCAAAACTGACAATGACTAAGAGGGTGCCCTTTTGTTTTGAGGGTTGTATAATCCTAAATTTCTGGCTATGTCATTGGTTTAGTCAATTGGACATTGATTTAGTCAATAGGACACATGTTGTTCTTATTAGAAAACCACTCAAGATCTTAAATCTTACTCAGGAAGTCTTTAATCATTTATGTTGCTGGACAGCTCCATTTAAAGGTACAAAAATACTTTAACAGGTAAATGCAAATCAGAGATAAGTCAACTTACTATTGCTTGACCTGGATGAAAACAACATTCCTAGATGAGTTTTCTACCTAGGGAGTTCTCCTAAATATTTAGAATAATGAAATTAGAAATGGTCCATGGAGTTAGTGGAATCTCTCAATGGAACAGAAATGAATTCTAGGTATGGAGAAGAAGGTAGGGCTGGGGAGGGATTTGAGAGTTATAAACCTCAGGTCTACTTGCCTCCAGGACTGGTGACTCATTGGTCTGAGTAGGTAACATGCTTGCATGTGTATTTTAACAACAAACACATGCTTTTTGTGACAGCTAGATGATTCAGTGGTTAGAATGCTGCACTTAGAGTCAAGAAGATCTGAGCTGAAATCTGACATCGAAGATCTGAGCTGAAATCTGACATCAGACACATACTAGCTGTGAAGTTTTAGACAAGTCACTATCTCCGTCTGCCTCAGTTTTCTCAACTGTAAAATAAAGATAAGATAATAACAGCACTTACCCCCCAGGGATGTAGTGAGGACAAAATGAGATAAAATAAATAATGTGATTTGAAAAACTTAAAGCACTCTAAAAATCCTAGATGTTATTTTAAATAGGTGAGATCACTTCTTATTAACTTTTTACAAGAGTTATACAAAATCTATGCATTTGAAGATGCTGGCAAGCAATTCATGTTTTATATAGTTCTTTGGGTACATACGGGTTCTTCTCTGAGTAAAGTAAGTAAAGAAATGAGCATTATAATGGAAAGAGTAGAGATAGAGCACCTCAATTCTGCTACTTATTTCCTGAGTGACATTAGGCAAGTCACTCAATCTCTTAACCTCAGTTTGCTAGTCTATACACTGAGGACCATTGGACTACAGACAGAATGAAAAAGATAATGGTAATTAAGCTATGAAGCTTAATTAATCGTGGTTTCAAAAGTACTGTATCAATATTGTCTCATTTGATTCTCACAACAACACTGGAGGTGAGTGCTACTATTATCTCCATTTTATAGATGAGGACATGGAGGCATTCAAGACTTAAATAACTTGCCTAAGGCCATATGGTTAGTACGTGACCGAGGCGTGATTTCAACTTCGGTTTTGCCGAAACCACATCTACCACTCTATCTACTACACAATTCAGCTGCCAATTCAACCAACTCTGTGTAGAGAGCTGAAGTGACTTGCCGAAGGTCACACAGATAATAAATTATATAGTTAAGATTTGAACCCAGTACATCTGACTCCAAATTCATCATTCTTTCTGCCATTCTCTCAGAGAATTGTGGGGATCAAAGGTATAGAAGACTCTTTGTAAGTATTAAAGTGCTTTATAAATGCTAATTATCATCATCATCATCATTACTACTATTTTGACCTATGTGACCCTGGACATAAATTATGCACACATTTGTCATATTTCTAAGTCATATGAGGCATTAAAAGGAATTGGGATCTCTAGTCTAAAAAAGTGGAAACATAAAGGAACACGATAACATTATCCAAATACTTCAAGAACTTAAGTGGGAATAGATTTATTTTGTATATTTCCAGAGTTAGTTAATCAATCAACAAGTACCTACTATGTATATGACATTGTGCTAAGTGTGTGGAATACAAAGAAAACCCCTAAGCAGTCCCCATTCTCAAAGAACTCAAGTCTAATGGGGGACTCAGCATGCAAGTAACTACATTTGTGTCTATTAAATACATACACACATATACATATGTCTATGTCTGTGTACATTATGTATATATGTATGTGTGTATATGTGTGTGGGGACTACTGGGTAACCTGGACTCTGAAAATCAATGCCCTTCTAGGTTTTATAGCCAGAACTTCTCTTTGTCTTGAGGGATCATGAGTCCAAAGCTGCTATATGATTATTGTCTTTCCACGTTCATTTGCAGGTGTTTCCTATGTCATCAGCAACTAGCAGTCTAGTAACCCCTAAATTAACCACTTGTGCTACCTCTGGCAAGCTCTCAGAATCTGCCAAAATTTCACAGTCACCTGGAAAGAGGAAAGAAGTGAAAGAGAAATTTTCTCTTCCTCTTTTACCCAAAACAATTCCTTCCCAGGGCTTAGCTGCAGCAACCTCCTCTTACTAGATTGATCTGTTGCTGGATTTTATGATTCTGAGCTGGCTTGCAGTGTTATACAGAAACCCAGAGATGTGTCTGATTGTTACAACCAATCACAAGATTCTTTATATGTAACATCACTTTTAAAAAAAAATCTATTCTTTAACTGTATTGCTCTCAAATTAAAGACTTATTCTCACCTAGCCTACACCTTTAATTGCTTGACTGATTGGTCCAATCAAGTTGTCTGGAGGTGTTCTATGATCATATTAATTGGATTGGGAATTGACAACCTCACCCCTATAAAATGATTCTGTGACACAGTCTGAATATATCTGCTTGCTTTTTACATTATCAACATTAGACAGAGAATAAAGAACATGGAATTTAGAATCAGAGGTCCTGAGTTCAAGTGGATAGCTAGCTGGGTCTTGGAGTTAGGATGATCTGAGTTCAAATCCAGCCTCAGATACTGACTAGCTGTGTGACCCTGAGCAAGTAAGTCACCTAACCTGTTTGCTTCAGTTTCCTCATCTGAAAAATGGAGATAATGATAGTATCTATCTTATAGGACTGCGGCAAAAATCAAATGAGCTAATATTTGTAAAGCACTTAGCACAGGGTCTGATGTGTAGTAGACACACATAGGTGTTAGCTATTATTATCACTACTGTTGTTGTCCTTAATTGCTAGAAGGGCAAATCACTTAGCTGAATCTTAGTCACTGTATTTGTAAAATGAGGATAACATTTTTATTTACTTCTTCATGGGATTATTGTGAACAAAGCACTTTTTAGACTATTTTTCTTCATTTCTGCTTTCTAACTTTCTTGTTTTCCTACAAACTCAGTTGAAATCTCACCTCCTGGTCCCCCTCAGCTCCTCCTCTCTAAAATGATTTTTCATTTACACCAAATTTTCATACATGGCTATACCTATTTGCCTATTATCTCCCTAATTCTCAGACACTTACATGCTCTGGACTCTGGGAAAGTCATTTAACTTCTGTTTTCCTCAGTTTCCTCAACTGTAAAATGACAGTAATAATAGTACCAACCTCACAAAATTGTTGTGAGGATCAAATGAGATAACATTTGTAAATAAGCAAAAACAAAAATGCTTAGCAGAGTTCCTAGCACATAGTAGGCATTATATAAATGCTTATTCCCGCTCTTCTCCTATTAAACAATGAGCCCCATGAAAGCTAGGACTATGGTTTTGCTCTTTTTTGGGGGGGGCAACCTTCAGTGCCTAGCACAGTACTGTTCACATAATCATCACTTAACAGAGGCTTAGTGACTAGTAAAGTTTCAGATAAGTGCAAACTATTGCAGGCTCTTGACAGGCTCTTGAAGGCCATGCAAAAGAACATAAACTCCAGTTTGGTCAAACCAATGTGTTGGGTTCAGTATGCCAAATCTACTCTTCTGTCACCTGAATACCAGCCTAAGCTAAGTCCCAAAAGGTTCGTACCGGGTTGTCTATTAGTCATGCAGTGAAGCCCAAAATATAGCAGTTTTGAGATATGTCTCTGTGGATAAGATGCAACGCCCACAACGATGAATTTGTCAGTTAAGAATCAAAACAGTATTGATTATTTCTAAGGCTTAAGCTATTTGTAGACAAGAGCTGATTATTGTTCTTGTTTTTATTTCTTTGTCTCAGAACTTCTGTCAGTGCCTTATCCATGGTATAGTAGGTGCTTTATAAATGATGATGAACTGATTACCAAACAGCTAGAAGATGGAGAAGAGGGGGGAAAGGTAACACTGATAAACATAGACTTTTTAGGCTAGCACATCCTTCCTTCTTATAATTTCCTGTCTTATAACTTTCCTTCTTATAATAAGTTGGGAGTTGACAATGCTATAAAGACAGAGTTAGAAATGGATATACTGTAACATAGAGAGAAAATGGAAAATAATGAATATAACCAAAGATTAAGTAAATGGAGAGAAAAACAGAAATAGTGTCACTCATTTCAGAGAATGAGAATTTACAGGGTGAGAATTTGGCCCACACAAGAGATTCAGCCCAGGATGGAAGCAAATACCCATCTGCAAATCACACTAGGAGAACTTGGTACTTCTTGGTGGCATGTTAGATATGCATAATCTTTTATGAATGCTGTTCAGCTAGATGGGGTGTTACAATTTCCATGGTTGGGCTTTAATGCTTTATTTTTTTCTTTAAAGAAAAAACCAACAACAACAATGCTTTTTGATTTCAAAATGAAAACCTAGTTCTAATTAACAGTTGGAGTCAGATTTTCAGAGATTCCAGCTGGAACGATAAAGCAGAATGTTGAATGGGATTCTGGGCATGTCTAAAGACGTGTCCGAGTTTTCTGCTTGGTGTAAAAGCTGCCTAAAGCTGGTGGCACAAAGTACAAACACATCTCCAGGGTATCAGGCCTTTGGTTGGCAGCAATCTAGGGAGATAGTACCAGCTTGTGCCAATTTTCAATCCTTATGTTGGAGCTGAACCCAGAATTAGATGGTTGGAAGCCACTCTATCCCATTCATTGCCAACATAGATGCCCTCCTTATATGTCTAACCAACATCCTACCATAATGTTATACATGTTTATCATTCTTTTTCATCCACAGGTCCCAGAGAATTTTCCAAGCAATAAAACAAAACAAAATAAAATAAAACAAAATATAAAATAAAATTCAAGTCTCAAATGATCCACCCACCAAGAAGTTAGGAAAAGATCATTATGTCAAGTTTATAGACATATCTCAAAACTGCTATATTTTGGGCTTCACTGCATGACTAATAGACAACCCGGTAACGAACCTTTTGGGACTTAGCTTAGGCTGGTATTCAGGTGACAGAAGAGTAGATTTGGCATACTGAACCCAACACATTGGTTTGACCAAACTGGAGTTTATGTTCTTTTGCATGGCCTTCAAGAGCCTGTCAAGAGCCTGCAATAGTTTGCACTTATCTGAAACTTTACTAGTCACTAAGCCTCTGTTAAGTGATGATTATGTGAACAGTACTGTGCTAGGCACTGAAGGTTGCCCCCCCCAAAAAAGAGCAAAACCATAGTCCTAGCTTTCATGGGGCTCATTGTTTAATAGGAGAAGAGCGGGAATAAGCATTTATATAATGCCTACTATGTGCTAGGAACTCTGCTAAGCATTTTTGTTTTTGCTTATTTACAAATGTTATCTCATTTGATCCTCACAACAATTTTGTGAGGTTGGTACTATTATTACTGTCATTTTACAGTTGAGGAAACTGAGGAAAACAGAAGTTAAATGACTTTCCCAGAGTCCAGAGCATGTAAGTGTCTGAGAATTAGGGAGATAATAGGCAAATAGGTATAGCCATGTATGAAAATTTGGTGTAAATGAAAAATCATTTTAGAGAGGAGGAGCTGAGGGGGACCAGGAGGTGAGATTTCAACTGAGTTTGTAGGAAAACAAGAAAGTTAGAAAGCAGAAATGAAGAAAAATAGTCTAAAAAGTGCTTTGTTCACAATAATCCCATGAAGAAGTAAATAAAAATGTTATCCTCATTTTACAAATACAGTGACTAAGATTCAGCTAAGTGATTTGCCCTTCTAGCAATTAAGGACAACAACAGTAGTGATAATAATAGCTAACACCTATGTGTGTCTACTACACATCAGACCCTGTGCTAAGTGCTTTACAAATATTAGCTCATTTGATTTTTGCCGCAGTCCTATAAGATAGATACTATCATTATCTCCATTTTTCAGATGAGGAAACTGAAGCAAACAGGTTAGGTGACTTACTTGCTCAGGGTCACACAGCTAGTCAGTATCTGAGGCTGGATTTGAACTCAGATCATCCTAACTCCAAGACCCAGCTAGCTATCCACTTGAACTCAGGACCTCTGATTCTAAATTCCATGTTCTTTATTCTCTGTCTAATGTTGATAATGTAAAAAGCAAGCAGATATATTCAGACTGTGTCACAGAATCATTTTATAGGGGTGAGGTTGTCAATTCCCAATCCAATTAATATGATCATAGAACACCTCCAGACAACTTGATTGGACCAATCAGTCAAGCAATTAAAGGTGTAGGCTAGGTGAGAATAAGTCTTTAATTTGAGAGCAATACAGTTAAAGAATAGATTTTTTTTTAAAAGTGATGTTACATATAAAGAATCTTGTGATTGGTTGTAACAATCAGACACATCTCTGGGTTTCTGTATAACACTGCAAGCCAGCTCAGAATCATAAAATCCAGCAACAGATCAATCTAGTAAGAGGAGGTTGCTGCAGCTAAGCCCTGGGAAGGAATTGTTTTGGGTAAAAGAGGAAGAGAAAATTTCTCTTTCACTTCTTTCCTCTTTCCAGGTGACTGTGAAATTTTGGCAGATTCTGAGAGCTTGCCAGAGGTAGCACAAGTGGTTAATTTAGGGGTTACTAGACTGCTAGTTGCTGATGACATAGGAAACACCTGCAAATGAACGTGGAAAGACAATAATCATATAGCAGCTTTGGACTCATGATCCCTCAAGACAAAGAGAAGTTCTGGCTATAAAACCTAGAAGGGCATTGATTTTCAGAGTCCAGGTTACCCAGTAGTCCCCACACACATATACACACATACATATATACATAATGTACACAGACATAGACATATGTATATGTGTGTATGTATTTAATAGACACAAATGTAGTTACTTGCATGCTGAGTCCCCCATTAGACTTGAGTTCTTTGAGAATGGGGACTGCTTAGGGGTTTTCTTTGTATTCCACACACTTAGCACAATGTCATATACATAGTAGGTACTTGTTGATTGATTAACTAACTCTGGAAATATACAAAATAAATCTATTCCCACTTAAGTTCTTGAAGTATTTGGATAATGTTATCGTGTTCCTTTATGTTTCCACTTTTTTAGACTAGAGATCCCAATTCCTTTTAATGCCTCATATGACTTAGAAATATGACAAATGTGTGCATAATTTATGTCCAGGGTCACATAGGTCAAAATAGTAGTAATGATGATGATGATGATAATTAGCATTTATAAAGCACTTTAATACTTACAAAGAGTCTTCTATACCTTTGATCCCCACAATTCTCTGAGAGAATGGCAGAAAGAATGATGAATTTGGAGTCAGATGTACTGGGTTCAAATCTTAACTATATAATTTATTATCTGTGTGACCTTCGGCAAGTCACTTCAGCTCTCTACACAGAGTTGGTTGAATTGGCAGCTGAATTGTGTAGTAGATAGAGTGGTAGATGTGGTTTCGGCAAAACCGAAGTTGAAATCACGCCTCGGTCACGTACTAACCATATGGCCTTAGGCAAGTTATTTAAGTCTTGAATGCCTCCATGTCCTCATCTATAAAATGGAGATAATAGTAGCACTCACCTCCAGTGTTGTTGTGAGAATCAAATGAGACAATATTGATACAGTACTTTTGAAACCACGATTAATTAAGCTTCATAGCTTAATTACCATTATCTTTTTCATTCTGTCTGTAGTCCAATGGTCCTCAGTGTATAGACTAGCAAACTGAGGTTAAGAGATTGAGTGACTTGCCTAATGTCACTCAGGAAATAAGTAGCAGAATTGAGGTGCTCTATCTCTACTCTTTCCATTATAATGCTCATTTCTTTACTTACTTTACTCAGAGAAGAACCCGTATGTACCCAAAGAACTATATAAAACATGAATTGCTTGCCAGCATCTTCAAATGCATAGATTTTGTATAACTCTTGTAAAAAGTTAATAAGAAGTGATCTCACCTATTTAAAATAACATCTAGGATTTTTAGAGTGCTTTAAGTTTTTCAAATCACATTATTTATTTTATCTCATTTTGTCCTCACTACATCCCTGGGGGGTAAGTGCTGTTATTATCTTATCTTTATTTTACAGTTGAGAAAACTGAGGCAGACGGAGATAGTGACTTGTCTAAAACTTCACAGCTAGTATGTGTCTGATGTCAGATTTCAGCTCAGATCTTCGATGTCAGATTTCAGCTCAGATCTTCTTGACTCTAAGTGCAGCATTCTAACCACTGAATCATCTAGCTGTCACAAAAAGCATGTGTTTGTTGTTAAAATACACATGCAAGCATGTTACCTACTCAGACCAATGAGTCACCAGTCCTGGAGGCAAGTAGACCTGAGGTTTATAACTCTCAAATCCCTCCCCAGCCCTACCTTCTTCTCCATACCTAGAATTCATTTCTGTTCCATTGAGAGATTCCACTAACTCCATGGACCATTTCTAATTTCATTATTCTAAATATTTAGGAGAACTCCCTAGGTAGAAAACTCATCTAGGAATGTTGTTTTCATCCAGGTCAAGCAATAGTAAGTTGACTTATCTCTGATTTGCATTTACCTGTTAAAGTATTTTTGTACCTTTAAATGGAGCTGTCCAGCAACATAAATGATTAAAGACTTCCTGAGTAAGATTTAAGATCTTGAGTGGTTTTCTAATAAGAACAACATGTGTCCTATTGACTAAATCAATGTCCAATTGACTAAACCAATGACATAGCCAGAAATTTAGGATTATACAACCCTCAAAACAAAAGGGCACCCTCTTAGTCATTGTCAGTTTTGCACTAGTCTATCTACAATGTTAAGCCTTCTTGACCATATTGACGATTAGGAAACAGAATCTGAGCAGAGATTGTCTCCTTCACTCCCTTTGTTGGTCTATTGTCCTGTCCACCTTCCTATTCAGCCTACCCCCAATCTAACAATAGAACTTTTGGCATGTAGAAATAGAGTTATAATTAAAGCTGGTATTTATATAACACTTTAAATTTTGCAAAACACTTTATATTTATCTCACTTTGTCTTTACAAGAATCCTGAGAAGTAAGTATTGTTCTCGTTTTACACATCAGGAAACTGAGGCAGACAGAGGTTAGGCAACCGACTTGCTTGGGGTCACAGAGGTAATAAGTATCTGAGGTCAAATCTGAACTAAGTATTTCTTGACTCCAGGCACAGTGCTCTGTCTGCTGTTCCTCCTAACTGATTAATAAATAGGCTGTCTTCTGCCCTATAAATACAGAAAGTTGACCTCAAATTAACACTTTATGTACATGCAATTTTTTTGCATGTGCCATTATTTAATGTTGTCTCTAGATCCCTGATAATAATCATTGTTTCTAAATAATCGAGACTTCCTGGTACATAGAGAACTACTAAAACCCTAATTTGTGATTTTGTGGGGAAGGGACTCTTGGGGTCACTTCAGCCTCTGGGGCTTAAAGTCAGATTAGGGATCAGTTAGAGATGTGTGTAATCAGTGCATGCTTCAATTCTTAATTGTGCCTCACTGGATATATGGTCTTGAGTAAATCATCTTCTCTGATGATTTTTAACATGTTCTAACTGTAATTTTTAGCTATTGTGGGATTCTCTCTGGAACTAATTTTCCTCATGTGTAAAGTGCCAGAGACATTCCTATATGATCTGTCGAGTCCCAGATAGCCGTAAAGTTATGGGATCTTTGATCTATAATCTGAAAATGAAAGACTAACCCTTCTGCTCAAAGTGAAACTGACCAGTAAAGCTTAGGCAAAAACTAATAGAAAGGAGAAGCGGCATTTGGCAAATCTCTTCCTTCTGCTCTTTCTCCTCATCCTCTTCATTCTCCTCCTCCTTCTCCTCTTCTTCCTCCTCTTCCTTTCATACTTTGTATTGGCCCAACTTCCTTTCTCTTGCCCCAGGACTTATGCTGATTTATATGACAGTGCTTACCCACATTTCCAACCATAGGCTCCTGAACAAAACATTAAAAAAAAGTTTGATTCATTGACTAATATCACTGCTTTTGCCACCTTGTTCTATGTTTACTCTCCTTACCTTCAGGGTTTTGGCATTCAAACATCAGTTAAGGTATTTGACCATAAACCCTTTAAGACTAAGGCGTATCTATTTTGGTTCATCAACTGCCCAGTCTGGGGTGTTTTTGTGTACTTCCTCAGTTCCCTTCTTTTTTCATCCAACTAAAGAACAAATTTTAGGGAACAAATTAGTCCATTAACACTGAAGTGAACTAAAACAATCAATGCTTTAATTTCAAAGATGAATAATGCATGGATATACAAACAGAAGTATACACATGCACACTTAAACTCTCATCTGCCTCCGTGCGGCTTCCTCAGGCATATGATCTTTTGCCATCCAGGATTTTGACAATAATCTCCTTGGCTACCCCATCCTTATACATTGTTTTCTTTTTTATTTAAGATCTGTAATGAGAACTTGGCAGAAACAAGATACAAATGGGTCAGGAGGCCCTTGTGGTTTTTTTTTTTTTAGACTTGTTTTGCACAATCCATTCTTCCCTGCTGAGGGCAGCCTTTCAGGCTGATGAGGTTGGAGACATGAGTTGAGTTTACTGCAGTATAAAGCCTGGGTTTTTCCTTACACACTCACATGCACATACACATGCAGAAACACAAGCTCTCTCTCGCTCTCTCTCTCTCTCTCTCTCTCTCTCTCTCTCTCTCTCTCTCTCCGTCTCATACACACATAGAGCATTGGGCACTCGTGAATTCTCATCAGTAACAGATGTTGCCCACTAGTGCCAACCTTGTGGCATGCATGGCATCTTCCTCCATTAAGTTCTTGGCCAATATTTTTCTCTTTTCTACCTCTTTTTGGCCTTCCTCCTCTTCTTCCAAATTTTCTTCTTATTCACACTGGATCAAGACTCATGTTTTTGTCATTGTTGATGTTGTTATTTTAAATGTTAGACTTATCCAGAACTTTTTTTTAAAAGAAAGAAACCACAACAACCCTCAAATAAAACATGTCCTAGCTCAGGAATGTTCATTATTCCATGAAAGGGAATCATCTTCATACATCCCCAAGCTTAGCCCTGCAGAATCTAGGCCTCCAAGTTTGCCTATTCTAAAGAAAAAACAAAACAACAACAACAAATTCAAGTAGGTGAAGGCATGAGCTTTGTATTTTAATTATAGGCATGTCCTGAGAGTATGACTTTCCTTGTCCTTGCCAGCTCCCCCAAAACTCTCCAGAATGGTTGAAGTTCACCATCGAATACTTTGATCAACAAATACCCTGACTCTGATAATAGAAATAGCAGATTTGTATAACAGGTTTTAGTTTAGTCCCCTAACTAGTCAAGACACATTTATTAAATCCTTACAGTGTCAGGCACAGTGCTAAGTGCTGCAAAATACAAAGAAAGGAAAACTGGTCTCTGGCCTCAAGGAGATTGTATTCTAAAAGGGAGGCAACATGTAAATAAATCCATACATATAAAAGGCTTACAGAATAGATGGATGGTAAACTTAAGAGGAGAAAGCTCCAGCAGCTGGAGGACACTGGAAGCTTCTTCTGCAGAAGGTGATGTTTGAGATGAGTCTTGAAGGAATCTAGGCAGTCCAAAAGGCAGAGGTAAAGGGAGGAAAGTCTTCTAGGTATGTGAGACAAGTTTACAAAACACTGTCTCACGGTAGTCTTATGAAGTACATTTGTAAGTGTTACCCACATTTTTAAAGATGAGGAAACTCAAGCTCAAAGAGGCTGGCACTTATTGAAGCCAAATAGCTGATAAACATCAGAGACAGATCTTGAACTCCATCCTTCTGACTATATTTCTATGCCAACGGTGGGGAAGTGTGGCCTTGAGGTCCCATGTGGCCCTCTAGCTCCTCAAATTGGACCCTTTGACTGAATTCAAGTTTCAAAGAAAAATCCTCTTAATAAAAGGATTTGTTCTGTAAAAGTCAGACTTAGTCAAAAGGCGACAGCCAAGTACCTAGAAGGCCACATGTGGCCTGGAGGCTGCAGGTTCCCCACCCCTGTTAAATCTATGCTCTTTATTTGCATGTGATCATGTTTTCACTTTGGACTTTCCTATCCTTTCAGCAGTCATGTGCTTGGTTTTATTTCTCTTGCTAAGAGCCTGCTGGTATGTTCCACTGGCAGGTGATCCAGCTAATATTTGTTCAGCACCCAGTACACACATAGCACTTTCGTAAGGACCATAGGAAACACAAAGGGGTAGCCAATAATCAGAGGTCAACTAGTCCAATTTGAAGCCATGAGAGATGGAGCCCAAGAAATGAGTGACTGAGATCTTCTGACCCTAAGGCTAGTACTCTTTCCATTATGCCATGCTGCATTTTAGGAATGTGAAAGTAAAAGGGATTGAGCACATGTGGCCCCCCCATCCTGGGCTTCTGTATTGTATTGTTCTGGGAGTATTAAAATAACTGAGCTTAACTCCCAGCTGTACCATTCCCTCACTGACTGACCTTGATACCTCATTTTCTCCATCAGTAGAATATAGATAATTGTTCTAATCTGCCTCATTAGGTTACATAAGGACTAATTAAAAATAAGTTTGTAATTAAACTGAAACCTTTAAAATGCACAAACTATTAAGCTTAGTGTTACATGACTGAAATACCCTTTATATTTCTAGGAATGTTCTACTTAAGAGCCACCATAGACTCCCAAGCTGCTACAGTAGAGAGCAGGTTCAGAACCCGAATGGGCCAGCATTATTGACTCTAGTGTGCTCAGGGATAATGTCATTGTTATCATGTATTACCTGCAAATGGAACAGAAGGGGCAAATGGTCATTTTTCATTCTGAGAGTTCACTTTTACATCTACTTCATCTTTCCTTTTTCCTCCGCTCTACTATCTGTTGCTTCCCTACCACCAACCCAGTCCCTTCCACAAATAGCCTAAAGGCTTCTACTAGAGCTCTGGTTTGGTGAGCTGGATGACTACATCCAGTGGTCAATTTGATACAAACTATTTCTGCTCCTGACTTGTCTACTTTACTTATCCTGTCTTCTCCTCCTCCTAAAAAGTGCCCTGTTGCAGAGGAACACCAACCTTTTGAGTTAAAGAAGTAGGTAGCTGCCTACATGAAGGGCTGTGCTGATAAATATTTAATAACTAGCTCTCCAGAGGATGAAATGGACATATGACACACTTTAAAATTGAATCTGCATCATTAAGAATTTTTCCATCACTTTTGAGTCTAGACGATCAACAGAACAATAAGTCAATCCTGAATTTTAGAATTTGTCAATTTCCAAGGTGCAAAAGCTCACACCAAAAAAATGAATAATCATCTCTCAAGTTTGTATGATCTGGTTGCAGCACAGCACTGTGGCTATATGGTATGATTTTAAGATTACTGAAGTGGCTCTTCTGTCCTCTGCCTCCTTGTAGCTCAATGACTAGTGCCTGATATAAGGCACTATCCCATCAAGTTATTGTCTTTTTCATGTGAAGTAGTTTGGTAAAGAAAAGGGCATAAAAATGCCTCTGTATGAAGAAAAAATATATTTAATTCAGCTAGTAAAGTACATGACATTACCTCTAACATAGATTAATATTTTTATGCACAAAAGGAAGAGGAAAAGGACTCTGGTAGTAAAAGATGTTAAAAACTTGTGTGTGAAGAAACATGTTTTTTAGGTGGGACTTGAGCACTTTGGGGAAGAAAATGAATTATAACATAATGATTGAAATCACCTTGTGAAGATGTAAAATCATGCCCCATTTGTTCTTCAACAGCCTTATGGTTTAAAGGAGAAGAGAAATAACTTTTACTTATTAAAAACTGGAAAATGTGATTATGAAGAAATAGTTTCAAGGACACACAAAATAATTTTCAAGGACTGTTTTGGGAACTTAAGAGTTGCAATGCATGATGGTCATTTAGTTAATTTGCATTTAACTGATCAAGTGATTCTAAGTCTTCCATCTGCTGGCTTCTCCAACAGAATATCCTTTGTGTCTCCCTCCCCCAGCCCAATCTGTTACTAATCTTCAATCTTTTTTTTGTCTACTGATTGTTTTCTTATTGCCTACAAAGACTCCCATGTCTCTCCCATGCTCAAAAAAACCCTCAAAGACCCCACTATCATACTATATCTCTCTTCTCTTTTATGAATAAGCTTCTTGAAAACACCTCCTAAAGTTGATGTGTCCACTTCCTTTCTTTTCATTCTCTACTTAAATCTCTGCTATCTGGCTTCCAGTTTCATCATTCAGCTGGAACTGCTCTCTCCAGAGTTACTAATGATCTCTTAGACACTAAATCCTTCCACTAAATTCTTTGAATTCTGGTCTCCCCAAATCTGAAGTTCCTGGCAGAATTATTTTGGCTTTCTTCTCCTCTACAACAAATTCTAAGAGACAAAGTCCAGTTTCCCCCAAGACTCCTATCATTTCTACCCTGGCAACTCCTTGTTGGTGAGAATAAGATTCAGAGAATAAGATTCTTGGTTTCTATTCCTTCATTTTTTGAACAAGGCAATCATGATTAGGAAAAGCCAAGAAATTATTAGCTGATCTGCTTGGGGCAGAGAGATTGTTCTAAAAGATGTCTTGATAATTGAGTCGCCTCCCCCCCATTAATACTATGTCATACCTCCTTGCCAGGCTTGTTATCTGTTTCCCAAATGTCTCATTGGATTTTGTTCAGATTGCCTGTATTACACTCCAATAACAAATAGCATCCGATTATTCCTCTTCACCCAAGTTTATTGGCTATGTTTTCCTACTTTGGTTCCTGATATTTCTCACATCAGCCTGTATTCTTAATATATAGTACTATTATGCCATCCTTTTATCTATTCCATTCCTTTTGAATGAGATAAAACTCCAGAACCATATTCTAGTCATAGTTCTCATTTCACAAGTCTGAGGGATACTTATGAAGTCAAATTTGCTTCTTTGTACTGGGATCTCTTATTCCACTTTGCTTGTTAACCATCCTTTGTTCACTTGGCTATACAATATTAAAGTCATGGGTTTGTATGCAAGTTCCTACCTTGGCTTGGTCTGTTGGCAATTTTTGGGCCTCATTATTGCTATTTCCACTCCTATATTCTGGCTGCTCTACATGCTATCTAACAGGGTGTTTATATGTAGACAGTATTCTCCTCCTTTTCATTTTAAAGACTTTTTGATAAGGCTTGTAAAACTACAGCATGGTCCATTTTTCCCAGCCTTTCTAGGCAGCCATTCTATTCCTGGATAGGAAACTATACTTCTTACATTTTAATCTGTGATCCAGAAGTCCAAATCCCATTCTCAGACACCATTTTCTCAGGCATCTATTCTGTTCCTAAATGTCTTGCTCATCTTAAGCCCTTGACTTTGACTGGCAGCCATGATAAAAACAGCACCTATGACCCTAAGATTTCCATTTTCCCAGTCAAGTTAACAGTATCTTTAGCAATGTGTTCTCCTTCCTTCTTTCAATATCATTTATGCTCATATGAATCACCAGAAGGGGATAATGGTCATCAAATCTGTCTTGTGAAGTCAGGAGACCTTGCCACTAGGTTGCTAGATGACTTGCCAAGCACTTCTCAGCTGAGTCACCAACCATCACTATTCTTTACTTCTTCCCCTAATCCTTAATGGATCATTTCTTATCTGACAACTTAAATTCCCATGATTATTCCTTGCAGCATAAGCCACTATTCCTCCTGATCAGGAAATGTTTAATATAATTTTTCTTTGCTTCAGATAATCAGTGGTTCTTTCTTTGAATCACAATGGAACTGCCAACCTTAAAATACTAGTCAAGATTCCCTTCTGCCTCATCAGATCTCTTTTCTTATTTTTATAACACTTGATTATCCCTGAGAAGCTAGAGATTTGAGAAATGCTTCTAAACCTCTTTGCCTTCTCTTCTGCAAGGGAGAAGAGTTTTGAGAATCAATATCAGTTATTGTCTTGTGCCAGCATGATATACACCTTATTCTATTGGCAAGAATGCTCTTTTTTGCTCCCCATATTTATTAAAAGTGAGATCTGAGATACCTTTCATTCCCTTTTTAAAAATTATTTGCTAGGCCCTTCTTGAAAGAGATTTATTGGTGACCTGTACTGTCTTTAATAGTTTTCCCTCTCTTGGAACTCTGTTAGCCCCTTCTCTGTTCCTTTACACCTTTTCAACTTGTTGACATTTTGATGATCTCTTCGAATGTCTTTTTTTTTCTTGTCTCCTACTTTGTCTTAATAACTTGCCTTTCTTCCTTGAGTTCTGCTCTTCTCCTCTGACACTTCCTCTCCTGCTTTTGCAATCCTTTTTCTTCAGCTAGAGTCTTTCCCCATTTTCTTCTGATCTTCCTTGTCCTATTCAAATCAACCTTCAGCTTTCACCCTTCTCCTTCTGCCTAAATCCTTCTCATTCTCTTCTAACTTCTAATTGACTCTGCCCATATTTTCATATAAACCTTTCTATGATTCTCTAGATTCTTTCTTCAAGTATCTGAAGGAATAATGTGGGAAAGGGGGAAATTTTGCTCCTTTTGGCTCCAGAGATCAGAACAAAGGGCAATGAACTTAGACTGAAGAGAGGCTTGCAAAAGAAAAATCTTTATAAAAAATGAGAGTGCTTCAGAAATGGAAGATAAGCTGACAACTTCTCAATATTTTGTGTAGTGGAATATTTTGTGTTATAGATTAGCCTAGATGGCCACTGAAGTACTTTCAGCTTCATATCTTTGATGCTATGATCCCGTGACCGTTTCTCAATGATACCATAGACAAGCTGCTTTTTCAGGTATGGCCGTATGATGTTTGAAGCACTTTCTAACTTTCAGATTTTGATATTCAGCAATTCTCATCCCCCCAAATCACTTGCTAGTCTTCACAATTCTACACCTCTCCAAATATTTTTCTTAAGAAATGAATTTAGAGTCAGGAAGACCTGGTTTCAAATCCTGCCTCAGATACCGTATACTAGCTGTGTGATCCTGGGCAAAGTGCTTAACATCTCCGAACCTCAGTTGCCTCATTTGTAAGATAAGGATCAGAATACCAACCTGTCTCATTGGTTTATTGTGAGGATCAAAAGAGATTTTTTTTAAAATCTATCTCTCTCTCTCTTTCTCTCTCTCTCTCTCTCTCTCTTTGTCTCTGTCTCTCTCTCTCTGACTCTCTCTCTCTTTCTCTCTCTGCCTTTTGGAGGGGTGAAGGCAGGGCAGTTGGTGTTAAGTGACTTGCCCAAGGTCACACAGCTAGTGTTAAGTGTCTGAGGCCAGATTTGAACTCAGGTCCTCCTGACTTCAGGGCTGGTGTTCCATTCACTGCACCACCTAGCCATCCCTGTTTAAAATCTTAAATCATCTATTATGATCATTCTCTTCTTCCTTCTATTCCTATTCTCTTCCTCCAACTCAAATCCTCCTGCTCCTTCTCTCACTGAAGCCCATTTTCCATGGTATCTTTCCTCATTTTCTTTCTCTGTTCCTTGCTGACATTTCTCCTCCTTTTTAAAGCATGAAAAACCCAGTGAGTTATTCTTCGTTCCCAATTAAAATGCCAAGGCCCCTGGAAAAGATAACACATTTTGCCTTATTATTCATCGCCACCTCAATGCAAATGCATTTTTCAGTCTGTAATAATTATTAAATGCAGCTTGGCATAATGGATAGAGAGTCAGACTTGGAGTCAGGGAGACCTGAGCTCAAATCTTGTCATGACACAGACTAGCTTTCTGATTAGACTACAGCGGTTCTCAACCTGTAGGTCGCGACCCCTTTGGGGGGGTCACCTAAGACCATGGGAAAACACATATTTCCCGTGGTCTTAGGAACTGAGACACTGCTCCTCTATCCTTCTCCAGGCGGGTCCGCCCACATGCAGATACACCCACATATGAACATTAAAGGGTCGAGGCATTAGCAAGGTTGAGAACCACCGTATTAGAGGCATATCACTGAACTTGCCCAGTACCTAGGAAACACTCTAAGACTAAAAATTGCAGAGGATTCACCAGTCCTCATTAGTGTAGTTTCCACACTGAAATTTACCTAAAAGGCTAAAAGCACAGGTCAAAATCAATAATAATAACAAATCACATTTCAATAGACTTTTAAGATTTACAAAACATTTTTCATCATGACAGTTCTGCAAGGTAACTAGTATAGATATTATTATCTCTACAGTTGTGGAAGCTGGGGCTCTGAGATGATAACTATCTTACTCAGAATAACATCATAGAAAAGATTTAAGGTAGGATTTGAACCCAAACATCCTGACTTCAAGTCCAGTACCCTTTCAATTAGGGCCTGATGCCTCTTCTGAGAACCCATTATGATCAGAGGAAAAGGAATGAAGTCACTGAGTGCTTGGAGGGTGTGAGGAAAAGAAAGGGATATCCATGTGTCAGGGGGCCAATGGGCTGGGGTGGGGAGGGGGTGGAGTGAACTTCACATACTTTAAAATGCTGCTTATTCATGGATCTTATCACACGATTAATCTCCATGGAAAAGCATTCTAGTTCCAACCTGACCATTTTACAGATGAGGAAAACCAAAATCTGGGGATAAGAAATGATTTGTCCAAGGTCACCAAGGGCACTTAGCATCTAAGCTAGATCCGTCCATAGGTTTTCCAATTCCAAATTTGGTTTAGTCCCACTTAATACTAAGGCTGGACACAGTATAGTACCACAAGCTGTATTTCCACTCAAAAACAAAACAAGCAAAAACCAAGGAAGCCGATTAGCCATTTTGTCACCTCATTTGTGTTTTTCATCTATCCCGGATTATACAGTTGGCAAGGATAATTTCCCCTGGTGGATGGACCAAGCACCAGTTCCCTATAGCTAGACATTGATGAGGAGCTTGAGAGGGAGAGAAGGGCGGCTGTTATTTATGTCAGAACTTGGCATGAACTTATCATGACCTTTTTATTTATTTACCAAACAGTCATTTCTGATTTGACTGGAAGATAGAGGGTCAAAGGAGAGTCATGAGCAAACAGCCTAAAAAAGAGAAAGCAGACATAGATTTACCTTTAAATGCTGATGCCCAGTGATAGCTTGTACTGTATTCCAGAGGCAATAAAAAGTCACTGAAGCTTTTTGAGAGCAATGATGTAGTCAAATCTATAGGCTTCAGTGATGTTACATTGACATTTGTATCAACAGTGGATTGGATCAGGGAGCGACTTTTTAAGGGCTATTGAAATAGTCTAGGTATGATGATATCTGTGAGCAGGGAGAAGGAGATGAAAGATGGATGTAAGAGACGTGGCAGTTTTCAAAAACAACACTCTATGAGCCTAATTGAAGATGCCTTGGTTTTCTGGCTCTGTGTCCTGTGGACAGAATTGGCCCCTGGTTGTTTGGTGTTCTTAGTGTGTGGTAAAGAAAAAAAAATGTGGGGATGGGGAAGGGAAGATGAAGGAATGCCTGAAGGGAGATCAAAAGCATGTGAACCAGTAACACCAGACTTCTAAAACCCTAACATGGCAGATCTATGTGGAGTATTGAGCCACCTGCTAGGATACCTCCCTGGGATTTGCATGCTTTAAGAAGGAGGAGGAGGAACGCCAAGACGCTCTGCTCAGTGAGAAGCCAAGACCAAGGAAATGAGGCCGGAGAACATGGTGTGAAACAGATGCACCAGATCCGCAGATGAGAGGATACGATACACAGACAAGCATCCCGCAGATAAAGGGAATGTCAACAAGACACTTGCACAGAGAATAGGTTCCATATGGATGAAATCGAGCTGGGATGTGCTGAATGACTAATGGAGAACAGAACAGCAGGGCTTGTAACCCAGACTGGTGTGACAGGTGAGGGTGAGAGTCAGAGTAGATAGCTACCTAAATCAGAGCTGATCCATAGGTATACGAGCTTAAAAAAATAGACTTCAGCTAATAGAAAGTAGGCTTTGGGCAAGTGGATACATTAATAAAATAAAAAATATATATTTATGTCTCTGCTACTCCATTTAGAATGACATATTTCTTTAGGTGATAAAGTCTCTCTAGGACATCAGGGTATTTAGGGAATACTGGGGGAAAGGTAGCAGACCAACCCCACAATGTCAGTGAGCCTAACATTACCTTTTCACCTCTTTGCAAGGCAGAAAAAAATGCTTATAATATCTATTTAAGAATATGAGGATGTGATGATTGAAACAGGGAGCATGGTATACTTGGAGAAGAGACTACTCTTGAAATCATCACCCACTAGTATTGTGACCCTGAACTTTAAAGGCTCTTAGCCTTGGATTTCCCATCTGCAAGTTGGGGATCTTAATACTCACATTAACTACTTTCTAGGGTTGTTATGAGGGAAATGCTTTGTAAGGAAACTTTAAAGTAAATGTGTTAGTTTCATGGGAACTATTGTTATGACCTGTGGCCTGTGACTTACTTGTTGGGTTGCCTCAATTTCTTCTAGGAAGAATGGCAAGCCATTTTTCAGTGACCATTGTTTTTTTCTCCAGAGGCAGCATGGCAGAGGGCCCAGACTACTGAATTTGGAGTCAGGAAGATCTGGGTTCATATCCCACCTCAGATACTTATGAAAGGCAACACAACATAATGGGTAGATAACTGATCTTTGAGCTATGATGACTGAGGGCCAAGTCCTGCTGCTGACCCATATTGTCTGGGTGATTTCTCAGTGTAAAATCATAGTTTCAGTCTTTCAGTCCCTATCACTTTAGAGGAAACTATATAATGCTTTATGTGGCCAGAATTTCTTATAGAGAGAGGAGAAATTCATCTATGATCCTCGTATGTGACCAGTTACCATGTCTTGTCAAGTATCCCTTTCAAATAGTTCCCAAATCCATGTCTTTCTTTCCATTCCCATTATAATTCAGGCCATTATCTCTTTATATGCGGGCTACTAGAGTAGGCTTCTAATTAATCTTCATGAATCCAATCACTTCCTTCCTCAGTCTACCATGGATACTATTGCCTTACCAGTCTTTCTAAAAACAATAATTGTATCTAATCACTACCACCATTCAAAAACCTTAAGTGCCTTCTCATTGAATATAGAATATAATTCTCATATTTTATCCTTGTATTCAAGACCTTTCACGGGTTGGCTTCAACTTGCCTTGGTAGCCTGCTCTCTCTTTTAAAATCTTTTTTAAGAGGTTAAATGGGGGTAGCTAGGTGGCGCAGTGAATAGAGCACTGGTCCTGGAGTCAGGAGGACCTGAGTTCAAATGCAGCCTCAGACACTTAACACTTACTAGCCATGTGACCTTGGGCAAGTCACTTAACCCCAACTTCCCTGTCTTCCCCCCTCCAAAAAGGAAAAAAAAAGGAGATTAAATGTAAAATTCAGATGTGGTTTATTTTTATCAGCAACCTGCTCTTTCACATAAATCCTCCCCTCCAGAACATTTGATTTTATCATTATTCCTGAAACATCCCTTATTTTTTTTTAAATAACCTTCGTGTGTTTTTGTTCATATTTTTCTCCATGCCAGGGATGACACTTTCTCCACCCTTATCCCTCCATGTCCTTCCTGCCCATCCTCTTAACTGATCAACAACCTTCCTGTTTTTCAAGGCAGCTCAGATGTTACAATCCTCTGTTAACTTTGCAAACTCTTAATGGAAAACTGCAAGCTATCTCTCCCACCCTAGAACTTCATGCACTTCTTGCCTGTGTCATCCCTTTGTGTCAAAAATTTTTAAAAAGAACTTGTTAGTATTTAATGCTATTCTAAACAAGATCACATATAGCCTTGTCTGACAGTGAGTTCCCCATCACTAAGGGGTATTCAAACATATCAGATGGCTCAGAGAAAGCAGAGAAAGGATTCCTGTACTGGGCAGAAGTTTGAATTGGGTGACTGGTAATGCCCCTTCCAAGTCTAAAGATTTCTTTTTTATCTTATGATCTCTCCTCCTGTCTGGATTTGTTATTTAAGTGTTAATAATAATAAGAGTGATAGCTAGCACTTTCACGGTACTTTAAAGTTTGCAAATTGCTTTACATAAGATATTTGATCTTCATAACAACCTTGTAAGAAAGGTGCTTTTATCAGCCCCATTTTCCAAGGAGATTACTGTTGCCCAAGAGAGGCTGTTATTTTCCTCACAGTCATACAGCTAATAAATGTCTGAGACAGGATTGGAAACCAGCCCTTCCATGCTCTAGCCACTAAACCATCCACCTGCCCTCTTGTTCCGTTATTTAAATTGTCATATGTCTGTGTCTCATGTTCCCAGGTAAATTTGACTCTGTGAGGGCAAGATCCACGATTTTTCTCTTCCATATCCTTCTAGATCACCAGCGTATTGTTTATAGTAGATATTGATTAGTAAGCCTTGATTTGATAGCTTTTGATTTCCTAGGGTGTCACTCTCATGACCTTATTCCATGATCATTCTTCAGCACCTCACGATTAGAATTTCAGAATCAAGCACATCTTGAGGAATGTGGAGATGTGGCATAAGAGAAAGACAAGCCCCAAAACCTAGTATTGTAGAGATATGGTCATAGATTTTGAGCTAGAAGGGACCTCAGATAGCTACATGGTGCAATGGATAGAGCACCCAGCCCTGGAATCAGGAGAACCTAAGTTCAAATACGACCTGACACTTATTAGATGTGTGACCCTGGGAAGGCCATTTAACCTTGATAACCTCACCAAAAAATAAATTTAAAAAGTCATCTAAATCCACCTGCCTCATTTTTAAGATGAGACCAGTTAGTCAGTCAAGTATTTACTAAGTAATTCTTATGTTCTCTCTAGGCACTGTGCTAGACACTTTATAAAGAAAGATAAAATACACTTTCTCTGCCTCAAAGGGGTTACATTCTAATGGGAAAATTGGAAAATTGTACCTCCTATGATCTTCGAGAGACCCCGACAAATAAACCACCAAGCACATGAATGTCAGAGAATTACTTTCCACACTATAAAGGGGCAAAAGGTTTTTGAGAGATCATGTTCATTTTATCAGTGAGGAACATGAGGCTGAGGGAGTGGGAACTATTTGTTCTATGTCAAACAACTAGTAAGTGGCAGAGATTGAATTTGCACCCAGAACCTCTGACTCTTGGTCCAATACTCTTTCTGCTCACTACCCCTGTGATACTTATACCCATTAAGGGGCATTGAAGCAGAGGGCTAGAAATTGTTTGGTGGCAGCACACCCCTTGCCCTCCTATGTGCACTGAGCAGTGTTTCTGACTGCCAAGGGACAGAGG
This sequence comes from Pseudochirops corinnae, assembly GCA_028646515.1. Classification (NCBI taxonomy): domain Eukaryota; kingdom Metazoa; phylum Chordata; class Mammalia; order Diprotodontia; family Pseudocheiridae; genus Pseudochirops; species Pseudochirops corinnae. Next base: position 23,777 of record JAQQSV010000928.1, on the reverse strand, counting down.
GAATGAGAGAGAGAGAGAGAAAAAAATAAGACACTCAGAAAATATTAGGAAGGCCAAGAAAAATATTTAATCCAAACAATGAACATTGTCGTTTCCTCCCACAGTCTGCATTCTCAGTCGTCGTCCACAGGCAGGCAAGAAGAGCCAAGAAATGCCGGCCGGCGGAGCTGCCTGGCCTGTAGGGAGGAGAAGAGGCATAGGGGAGGGACACACATGTTGAGGGCTTCCATGTAACATTACCATTGCCATTTCTGGCATGGCTTGTCATCCTCTAAACTAAAATCAAGCCAGAAGACTTAGAAAGAGGATGGAAAGAAATAATAGGAAGAATAAAAGGGGAGCAAAAGAGCTGGCCCTCTTCTCTCCTTCTTAGACCTAATTCAGCTCAGTTCTATTCATCGAATATGAAGTGTGCAGTTCCTTTGGGAAATCTTTCATCTCATCCACAGCAGGACCAAAGGTGCCATGGCTTGGGACCGCTTGGGACCACTTTTGCCTTGTCAGGCATGGTCCTCCAGCACAGCAGCCAACAGAGGGTCAAGCAGGCTCAGCAGTTGCCTCTGTGGGGCACTATGAGTGCAATGAAAGCAGTATCAGAAACATTACACCAACCCCAAACCACCTCCTCCATTTCCTCACCATGAGTGAGGAATTTCTTTGTGCCCAGAAGAATTCTCAATTAAATCCCTAGGAGGGATGATATCTAAGCCACTATCCACTAATCTTTGGGGACAGTAAGAGAACCTAAAAACAAAGGCTCATGGTGTTTTACATCTAGAGCTGAGAGAAGTTACCTATTCCAAGACTGCTTACTTTAGAGACAAGGAAACTGAGTCACAGGGAGATTAAGCAACTCACCTGCAGTCGAACAGGTAGCATATATTAGTGTAGCATTTGAATACAGACCTGTCTTATTCCTGAGCAAATGGTTTTTCTCTTATACCAGGCTACCTCACCCTCAAGGGGAGGATACTTAATCAAATCTGGTCAACTTCACAATTTTGCCAGGGGTCATGCTTGGAGAAGACCCACAAGTTACTACTTTGCCCAGGATTCTCCAGTGCCAGCTTTTTCTCTTCCTCCTCTTCCTCTTCCTCTTCTTCCTTCTCCTCCCCCAACTTCTGATCTTTTTTTCATGAAGACCAAGCTGATTCTCCTTCATTCTTACATCAGATACACATGTCCACAGAATTCTGTCTCTCATTGGAGTGTGCTGCTTTGTATCTGGAGGATCTGACACTGATCCATCATAGATCATAGGATCACAGCATATCAGTCAGAAGGTTATTTGGAGGTCATCTGGTCTGACACATTACTGAACAGGAACGACTCAGCAACAAAATTTGCAAGGCACTCTTCTAGTTACTAGGGATACAAAGGTTCAAAAATGACACACAATCTCTTTGCAGAGAGTGCTAACATTCTATTAGATTCTGTTGTTCCTAATTCTGCCCTTTGGGACAAAAATAAGTATGCCTCACACCTCTTCCACGTGGCATCCTTGCAAATTCATACAGATATCTATCATATCTGACCCACTTGACTCTCAGGTCTTCTCTTCTCCCTTACATAGCTTTAGTTCCTTCAGGTGACCTCTTCTCCAGGAGTTATATGGTAACACATAGTCACTTTTTAGTTCAGTACCATAGCTATGGAAAGCAGTGGAGTTTGATTCAGTTCAGTGCAGATTTATTAAGTACTTTTTATGTGCCAGTCATCCTGCAGGGTATAGAGGATAAGAAAATAATACTTTCCTTTAATAATATATTCTACAATACTGAGGTCACTTAATTACCTTATTAGTTAGCTCACATCTCAGCAGGTGATCTGTTAGGATAAAGATCGCTGAGGCCACACTTCAATCCCAAATCAAGATTCTAGTGCTCCGCAACTAGGTGCCTATACTTTAATGTATGTTAAGGGCTAGGTCACTCGGCAGATAGAACTCTAGGCTTGGAACCAGGAAGACTCATCTTCCTGAGTTCAAATCTGGCCTCAGACACTTCCTAGCTGTGTGACCTTGGGCAGGTCACTTAATCCTGTTTGCCTCACTTTCCCTATCTGTCAAATGAGCTGGAGAGGAAAATGGCACACTACTCCATTATCTTTGCTAAGAAAACTCCAAGCGGGGCTATGGAGATTTGGATGTGAGTGAAAGGACCAAACAAGAACAAAGGACTTTCAATAAGGGCCTCATTGTCCTGCTGTTGAGTGTCTGTTGGAACTGGGAGGGAGATCATCATTCATGCTGTGAGGCCTCAAGAGGGGCCTGATGTGTCACCACTGTTTAGAACACACAGATTTCTTAAGGGGTGGCCAGAAAGTAAAAAGAATATCTAATTAATTCAAATTTAAAACTATAGTTAGAGCCCTAACTAGATTAAACTGTAAGTTGAAGATATTCACTGGGGGAAGGGAACAGGGTAGTTCAGAGCACAGTCCAGCTTGAGGGCAGGAGGGGCATGTTCTGTATATAGCACAAAGTACACACTAAGATTTGGAGGATGAACAATCCCACCGTAAGTACAATTTTGTTGGGAAGAGGCAGTCTGTCTTCCAGAGAGTCACTCTGGAGCACCACAGGTCAAGGAAAAGGGTACATCCTTGTACATATCACAACTCTGCCTCCTACCTATATCACCAGAAAGGGGGGAGACTGAGGTTAGAGGATGACTCTGGCTCAAGTTTGGACTTGCAGTGTGCCATGTTGGTCAGCAGACTGCATAGAATTTGAAATATGATGAGCACCCTAAGAATAGAGGATAATAAGACTCCCCAAGGAGGGAAGAATATGTCTAGATTAGAAACAAAGGCATATGCACACCATAAGCACGCCTAGGTGATGTGCCAGATGTGCTGGCCACAGTGCCTCTTATCTCCCCTGAGCTGAAGACAAAGACCAAAGGTAATTTCCAAATAGAGTGTGCCCTATAGTGAACATAGGGATATGTGAGGGGCAGCATGGCATAGGGAATAGAATTTTGGGCTCAGAATCAGGAAGAATGCATTAAAATTCAAATGACTCTTTGACCCAGCTTAAGTCACTTAACTTCTCCTCAATGCCCTCAAGAAACTTGCTTACAAGGTATAGAGTAGGTGCCAACCTGCATTGGTGGAGGGTTTCCTCACTGAGCGTGCCAGTATAAAAGAAAAAAATATATACATATACATATGCATGCATCTGTATATACATATATATGTGTATAATATGCATTCTGGAAAAAAATTCTTCAGGCCAGCTACCTCACTTGTCACTATAAAAACACACACACACACACACACACATATTAGAATTAATGAGAAAAATGACATCGCCTTGAATGACACTAATGAGGTATTATCATATGTAAATTATTAATTCATGTCAGAAACAAAAGTATAATCATTGTCATATCGTAAGACATCAGTGCTACAAAAGTATAGCTCATAGACCACCTAGAGAGCCTTGGGGGGACTCCTGATGATCCCCAGACAACATGGTGAAAACTGCTGCCATATGGCACTTTTAGGAGGATGGAGGCGCCATTATGAAATCAGACAGTAGGTTTTTATGATTCCCAAACTGTTGAGAGTCACTGGATTAGAGGCAAAAAGCATTTATTTAGTGCTTTAAGGTTTTAAAAAGCATTTTCTTTCCAGCCATCTCTCACTTAAATCAAATTCAATTGCATGTCATGGCATCACTCCCCCCACCCCCCCATGTCATTATTCTCTTCAAGAATGAAGGACAAACAAACCATGAGGTAAGTAGCATTCAGGCATGATTATGACAGTGTGGGGTAGGGGATGAATGCCAGATTTAGGGTTGGGATGGCTTGTGTTCTAATCCTGATCCCTGACCCTTGTACCTGGTCAAGTCCTTTAACCTCTGAGATGCTCAGTTTCCTCATCAGTCAAATGGAGAAAATTATGTCTAGTATTTACTTCATAGGGTTTTTTGTTTTTTGTTTTTTTGCTTTGGTGAGGCTCAGATGGGCAGCAAGATGGTACAGTGAATAGAGTACTGGGCCTGGGATCAAGAAGACATGAGTTCAAATTTGGCTTCAAATACTGACTAGCTACGTGACCCTGGGAAAGTCACTTAACCACCATTTGCTTCAGTTTCCCTATCTGCAAAATGGGGATAATAATAGTACTTACCTCCTAGGGTTGTTGTGAGGATTAAATAGGATAATAATTGTGAACCACTTAGCACAGTGCCTAGCACATAGTAGGTGCTATGTAAGTGTTACTTATGATGATGATGATGATGATATTGAGCATAAAGTGCTTTACAAACTTTAAAATGCTATACAAATGTCACTGCTTGCTGTTATTGCCTTCCTTATTATTATTAACCAGCAATGGCACTCTTCCCAAATTTGATATGGATCCTGTTTGAGAAGTGTCCAAGGAAGGGGAGACTGAATCTGTCTCAGTGAGGAGCCCTTTCTGCTAGAATATGGTCACCTGTGGAGTGGCAGGACTGCTGTGTATGGATCTTTAGGATTTTATTCCCTTTTAGTTGTTCAACTTTCTGGTTAAGATTTTTCTCATTAGCCCTTTAAAAGTTAGGGATTTGGTTTGTGAATGTCAGTGTGCCTAAGATGTGTGATTTTTGGTCTTGTGGGAATGCCCCATGTAAGAACTCCCTCCATCCTTGCTGATTACAATCTGTCTTTAAGTTACAGACTTAGAGAGCTGCCCAAGGTTTGGACGGGGGTGAGGGGGCCTTGCCTGTTCCTACATAACTAGTAAATGTCAGAGTCAGGATCGGAACCTAGGTCTTCCAGAATCCAAATCCAAAGCACTTTATGTACTAAAGCTTAATGTGAACATACAACTCTGAGATGAGAACTCGGGAAAGGAGTTTGCATATTGATATTCCAACTGCTGCACACCTAGTCAGCATGACTAGCCCTTACAGAGACTTGACAATTTTTAACATGCTATCAGCAAATCCTGGGCAGCCAGAGGATAGTGTGTACTTTGTCCCTGGACAGGCTAATATGGGTGGGCTGCTGACATTTTCCGCTTGAGTTTCTGTGCTAGGTGTTAGAGCATCAGCTGCATAGATGTGTGGATGAGTGGGAGAATCCATGGGTTGCCATGAGTCTTTATTAGGAACAGAATGAAAGGGGCTGTTGAAAGGTTATCTTTGGCTGAAACACAAGTCACAGTGAGTCTCTTCGTCTTCCTGTTTTCCTCTGCAACTGTGTTGGGGGAAGGTGTTTGTGATGTTTTGGAATTTGTCAGATGCTAAGATAACCCAAATTATCCCCACTGTTTTGAGGAGAGCCCCTCCCCTTTTCCCCCAATCTCATTCAAGGCACTTTATTGCCCTGTTTCTGGGAGGCAGCATCTTGTAGGGAAAAGAACTCAGAGAACCCAAATCTCTGCTCTCCTTACAATATGTTTTATCTAGGGGCAAGTCACTTTAACCTCCCTGGGCCTCAGTTTCCCCATCTGTAAAGTGATTTAGATTGGACTTTGTGGTCTCAAAAGTTCCTTAGAACTCTGCATGCATTCTCTGAGGCCTCCACTTCTGGCTTTTGTACACCTAGCTTCCTTAAGTCCAAGACTTAATTTTTTTTTAGAATTATTCTGAACTTTATATATATACACACATATATTATACACACATCTATGCATACACACATTATATGTGTATATATACACATACATACATATATATATACACACACACACACACACACACACACACATATACATACATACACATAACATAGAGAGAGAGAGAGGAGGGGTAAGGGAAAGGGAGAGGCAGAGGGAGAGAAATGAGAGTCCCATCCCTCCTCTCTGTCAGGAACTGGTCCTCTGGAATTGTAGCAGAATATTGCATTGATCAGAGTTCTTGAGTCTTTAAGGGTGTTTTTCTTGACAGTGCTGTAGTTATCACATAAATTGGTCTAGTTCTGCTCATTTCACACTTCATCAGGTCATACAAGTCTTCCCAGGTTTTCCCCTAAACCATCTATTTCATAATTTCTTTTGAAACAGTAATATTTCTTTAAATTCATAAAAGCATGATTTTGTAATTAGTAAGTGAAAATGCATTTCTTAAGCTATGATGTGATAGGTACTAAGCTAAATGTTGGGGGGCGGGGCAGGTAGTACAAAGGAAGGTAAAGATAGGTCTTGCCCTCAGGAAGTTCACTTTCTAATGGGAGAGACAACATGGACATAGCTAGGTACATATAAGATATAGGTTGGATAAATTGGAGATAATCTCAGGGAGAAGGCACTCACAGTATGGGAAAGGGGGCAGAGAAATAAAGATCTTTTGCAGAAGGTGAGCTTTAAGCAGAGTCTCGAGAAGCCAGGGAAACCAGGAACCCAAGGTGAGGAGGGAGAACATTTCAAGCATGGGGGACAGTCAGTGAAAATGGAGGAAATGGAATGTCATGTGTGAGGAATAGCAAGTCATCCAATATGGCTACATCTTGGAGTGTATAGAGGATATAACGTGTGAGAAGACTGGAAATATAGGACAGGGTCATGTTGTTAAAGGCTTTAAACGCAAAACTGAGAATTTTATATTTATTTATTACTGGAGGTAATAGGGAGCCACTGGAGTATATGTAGTAGATAAGTAACAAACATAAATCAACACAGACAGAATAGACAAACAGAGTGCCGGCCACCACAAGTGTTCTCCTCAGTTCTGCTCAGTCTCAGCATGTGCTCTTCCTTTTATATGGTGATTCTCTTTCCTGTCCCACCCTTCCTGTTGCATCAGCAAGTTCCTCCCACCTTCAAATCACAAGGGGCTCAAACAAGTAGCTAAATACTTCAGTAGTAGTTGAAACAAGGTGCTAAGTACTTCTTTGCTTGCCATTCCACCTTCAACAGCAATAATAAAGTTACGGAAAAGAGAGGTTTTAGAGAAAAGATGACTTCTGTTTTGAGGATGTTGAGTTTGAGATGCTAATGCTGCATTCTATTTGAGATGTGTAAAAAAGTAGTTCATGATATGAGCCTAGAGCTCATTAAAGAGATTAAAAATGGATATATAGATTAGGGAGCCATCTGCAAAGGATAATAGGTAAGCTAGTTTTTTTACACCTTTTTGTTTCATGGAGCTGTTGGCAGTTTAGAAACCTATGAACCCCTTTCTAGAATAAATTTTAATGCATGAAATAAAATAGATAAGATTGCAAAGGAAACCAATTCTATTGAAATAGTATATATCCAATCTATATACAGATTCAGATGCATAGGCATCTCAAACTCAATATCTCCAAAATAGAACTCTTCTTTCCAAATTCTGTCCTTGTCTCAACTTTACTATGAATACATGTACATATTATATATATATATATATATATATATATATATATATATATATATGTGTGTGTGTGTGTGTGTGTATATATGTATATATATGTGTGTATAATACATAATTTCATAGTAGTCAGAGTAAGAAGCCCTGATACAGAGGGAGAAGGGAAGAGAGTAAGGGTGGAGTCTTAACATCACCCATGGCTAGTGGGTATGCACTGGATGAAGAACCCACAAAAAATATGGAGCAGAGGCCAGACAATAGGAAGGAAACCAGTAGAAAACATGTGATTCAAACCTAGAGAGAAGAGAATAACCAAGAGAAGCAGGTGATTGATAGTGTCAAAAGTTGCAGAGAGGGAAAGAAGGATGAAGATTGAGGAAAAGTCATTAACTTTGGCAGTTGAGAAGTCTTTCACCAATTCATGCACATTCCTTTTGTATCAGTGTTGACAAAGCCTGGGAAAGATAGAATAGGAATGTGAACAGAAGTATTGTCTTCACCTTAATATATCTGATGCTCTGAGCAAGTCACTTACCCTCTAGGCCTCCGTTTGCTTCTGTACAAAATGAAAGGATTTGTCTTGAGGGATTCTAAAGTAATTAAGTAATTTCCAGTTTCAAATCTATGGTTAGGAAATGAAGTTAGTTTGAGCAGTGCCATGCAGGGGAGCAGGTGCCCCTTCATAATATCAGAAGTGGTGGGTTTTCTTTATGTTTTTGTGATTTGTGGGAGGAGGGGAAGTAGAGAGCCTAAACTTGAGTGGAGACATCCCAGTATGGAAACTCTCCACTGCTGAAGATGGAGCCACACCTTTGTAACTTACTGTCTTGGAGAGTTACTCAGGCACACTGAGAAATAAAGTGACTTACTCAAAGCCACACAGTCTGTGTTGTTGGAAGCAGGGCGTGGAAAACCACATGCAGTCCTTTTCTGCTTCCTTTAAAGTATTCTCTGAGGGAAGTAGGGAGTGTTAAAACTTTAATGACTCGAAGCAGACAGAGACAACATGTGTGGAAGTGGAAAGTTGGGTCTGTTTTTGACTTAATTTCTCTCTTTTTTTACATTAGTTTAATCTCAACATTGTCCATCAAGATGAATTACTCCTTACTGTTATATTATTTGATTATTTTCATCCTAAGGAATAGTAGAACCAGATCCTCTGATATCCAATTCAGATTTCTTTCCACCATACTACAACTCCCTTCTTTAGAGCACAATACTTAAAGCCATGTGTCCAGCTTCATTGCACCAATGCTCTTTCCAACAGACAGACTTGCTTGTCATTTTCTTATGGTGCATACACTATAATGAATACATTCATCTTTTATCCCTCCTGCCCACCTTTTCCTCTCAAACCATCCTGTGCATGTCCTGGTTATTTTCCTTCCTATCTTTACTGGCATTTCATAGTTTAGTATAAGGATATAACTAAAAAGTGAATCTCCTGCTATTCTTGAGAGGGCATGAGGCATGATTAGACTGGTCTGGCCAGAAAATCAGTGTTCGTGGCCCATCACCTTGTCCTTGAACTCTAAAGAATGGGGAAAATCTATTAGATTATCACTACCTCTAATGAGCTGAGTTGAGGGAAGGGGGCAGAGGCCAAGATACAGGTGAGTACCTTGACTTTAATGGGTAACAAAGGACCCAGCCAGGAAGATGAAAAAGGATGCTTCACAGCATTATACTGGTAAAAAAAAAAAAAAAAAGAAAGATAGGCTCCATTTGACTTGCTGTTTAAAATATCTCCTCCTTGCCACCATCCATTTGTGCTCCTGTGTTTACAGTGAATCACACTTTGGGCTTTTGAAACTTAAACAGGTTATTTACCTTGCGTAGGAAAGTACCTGAGGTTTCCTTGAAGGGAGGCAAGAGAAAGCATTATATCCTTCCAGTATAAAAAGACCCAAGTGGCCTGGGACAGTCTTGGGTGGCCTCAGTGTTGTTGAACTTAATGTTGCTCAAGTTTTTTGGGTTTTTTTCTCTTCTCATCAGAAAGACCTATATGTAAATGCCACGTCTGAGGTTTATTTTCTGTGTTACCTTGAGCAAAAGCTTCCTGGCTCTCAGTTTCCTGATTTGCAAAGTGAGGGGATTGGACAAGATGGCTTCTAGGTCCCTCCCAGATCTATGAACCTCTGATCCTCTAGAGTGTGGCATTGGAGATGGAAGCAGTTTTCACATTCTGAAGGTCTAGTTATAGCTGCCTCCTGATATGATCAATGCCTCGTAGCTTTCGTTGGACCAATGACCTCTTCCAATAGGACAGTTTAATAACTCTTGGAGATAGGAGGCTCCCCTATCCCAATCTAGGATTTGATTTAAGATGGGAAGAGTAGTTCCCCAATGCATCTGGATCAGGAGGCATCATGTAGTAGCTGGCAATACTAATTGTGGATGGGACAGGGAACAAGATGAGGGACTGTTCCTTTGAGACTTGCCTAGAGCTTAGAGCTAATTTGAATGCCTTACCTATTTCTTTTTACCATTTCCTCTTCCTCCAATCCCATACCACTACCACCTCCCCTCTTTAAACTACTCTCCTTCCATTTTAACAGATCTCCTATCATTGGATTTCATTCCTTGATGTGTATTGCAAATGGTTTGCTTGCCTTATGGGTTCAATATTAGATGTACCACTGATGGAACTAGCAGCTTCTTCATGCCTTTTCATTATTCTTCCTTATACTTTTTATCCATTGTGCTAAGCATCTTCCTCTGGTTCTTTTAATACCTTAAAAATACTACTGTAGTGCTCAAACTCTGTCTCTGACCCACTTCCCTTTCATAAGATCTGAGAGTAAAGGATCAACAATGTAAAGCTGCAAATGATATTAGAAGCCATCTAGTCTACCCCTAATTTTACAGAGGAGGCAGCTAGGTGGCCCTAGGACAGTATTGTATAGTGTTGACCTTGAAATCAAGGGGACCTGAGTTTGAATCTCCTACATTTATTAGCTTGCATTTCTCCCTTATAGGTTGTACCCTTGTAATGTTAATGGGATTTAAGATCTTCCCTTCCCATTAATAGGCCTCACCTGGAGCCCTGTAAGGGAAGCTTCTTAGGGGAAATTTGCTTGCAGGAAGACTTTCACATCTTTTGCTAATTTCTAATTAGGCACTGAGTCAGGAGGGCTGTGATGCCTTCTGCCTCTGAGAAGTGTAGATACACTCTGAGTTGATATTTTGCTTTGGGGGCCCACTTATGAGAAGGATTTTGCAATTCCCTGGTTGAAATTCTGAGTGGCCACATGTCCAGAGCTCCTGACTGGTCATATAAAGGGTCTCTCAATCTAGGGATGTATGTAAAATGTATAGTTGATTCAGGCAGTCAGAGCCCTGTCTATTGGTCTTTATTTCTCTGTTTGTATTTTGTCTGAAGTTCAGGGTGCTGACTTTTCCCCTAAACTAGTGAATGTACTTAAAAAGGATTGTTGACCCCTTAAACAGCTATCTTTCCTAGTAAAGCAGATCTAAGAACCTGTGCCAGCAGCCATCCTGGGTATGCCTGTGTGGTTGCTGCTACAACCCTAAAGGGGTAGGATGATTCTTCTATAATCCCATAAACCATGTTATCTATCTCAGACTCAGCTTACTTTTCTGTAAAATGAGGATAAAGATAGCACTTATCTCACAGAGTCGAGTAACAACTGCAATAACATATGTAAATAATATATGTAAAGTGATTTGCAAACCAAAAGTGCTATATAAATTCTAGATATTATTATTATATTGATACTCACAGATGTTAAGTAATTTGTCAAATGTCATGTACTTAGAAACTAGCAGAATTGAGATTCAAATCCAGGTCTTCTGCCTTTAAATTCTTCTTTCTTTATATATGCCTCACTTTTATTTCCAGTCTCACTTCAAGCTTTGTCCAAATTCATATGTGTGGGTCATCACTAGTAATACAAAAATTCAGCCTACCTCCCCTTCTCCGCGCCTCCCCTCCCCGACTTAGAGTTTTTCATCACCCTTTAGATTACTAGTAATTTTGGTTCCTCCAAGGTTGGGGTGCTTTGCTGACAATCACCTCAGGTTACCAGGATAATATTAACATCAAGGAGATAGACCTTTGTGTCTGGGAGCAATTTGGGACTGTTGAAAGACCTAATTATAACATCTAATTTTTATATTTCAGCTTCAGAGACCACATACATTTTTAGCCAGTAATGGAACTCTGAAGGACAGGACCTAGATTTAAATCTTACAGAATAAATGCCTTGACTAAACCAGAAAAAAAAAAACTGAATCTGCTCTTGAACAACCATGTAGACTGATGCATTAGGAGAGTCTCAATACATGCCTTTTATTAACACTGAATGGTGGGTTAAGGATAAAGAGAGTTTCAGGGGCATGAAGGATGTAGTTTTCCCACTCTCATAGTGGAACATCTCAGCTCCTACCTCCAGCTTTGCAGGTGCTGTCCCTTATCTGGAAGTGCCCAGTTCAACAAAGGATGTGTGTGGTCAGTTAAATTCATACCACCTATAGGAGTATTTTCCCCAAACCCACAACATCTCATGTGGAGAAGCCAGCCAAGTCAGGGCAGGCTACCCCCATGTATACACATTCCTCTGAGCTCCAGGGTCCAGGCACGGAGGAACAGGCTGATTGATTCTCTTTCTCATTTTCTCTCTGATGATGGAAATGAGATACAGAACCAACTCAGCCGCCTGGCTTCAGGCTCCCTTTGCCTAAAAACAGCTGTTCTCTTCTTTCAGACACGCACAACTGTGGGTAGGGCCTCAATGCCCCAGCTCCAATGTTACCTCTTTCTGTATGCTTAAACTTCAGGGCAATCAAGGGGTCAAACTAAATGCTAAGTCATTTGACCTTCGGTGGCTTTTTCAGATTAGTTTTTAGTTCATTTCTGAGACACTAGAAAAAAGCCACTAGGAAGGGGATGACATTATACCCCTTTACAATTCAGATTTTTAAATTTTTTTTTAAGTTTTCAACATTCATTTCCATAAAATTTTGAGTTCCAAAAGTTTCTCCCCATCTCTCCCCTTCCCCCACCCCAAGATGGCAAGCAAGCATACTGATTACCCCCTGCCCTGGTCTGTCTTCTGGTCTATCCCACCCCTAAATCTCCCTTTCCTCTTACTTTCTTGTAGGGCAAGATGGATTTCTATACCCTATTGCCTGCATATCTTATTTCTCTGTTGCATGTAAAAACAATTCAGTTTTGCTCATTCTTCATCATTTGATTGATTTCAGTATTCACCTACCAGAGCTGAAACCTTTGTCAAATACATGCCTAAAGAATGTGTATTCTGCCATTGAAATGAAGTGTAGTGTACAGCTTTAGTGTACTGTGGAGTATAAGGCACTAGATTAGGAATTGTAAGGCCTGGGTTCAAATTCTACCTCTGCTGTGAAAGACCTGCATGAATCTGAAAGAATTCATCTTTGTGGGCCTCAGTTTCCTTATCTGTAAATGAGGGGGTTGGACTGATGGCTAAACTCCTTCTCTCATAATTTCATGATAACACGAAAGAAAGCAAGGACTCAGTCATCAAGTAATGCAAGGCCAGGGCCAGTGAGTGGAGAGATTGGACTAGATAACCCCTAAATTTCCTTTCCCAGTTTAAGTTCTATAATCTTAAGTCAGTCTGGGTTTTGCATTCCAAAGAGGGTCACAAGAGGGCTCAAACAGGCTGAATGATAAAAGCTTGTGAACTCTTCCAACTCATGGGGTTAGGAAAATAGTAAGTAGGTCAAAGATCATTGATCAGGGAAGCAGAATGTTGAGCAGCACACATAGACACACATGCATATGGACATGCTTACATGTAGACATATGTATATGTATGTATTTGTATTTTTACACACTTTTTCCAGCTGCTACAAAAACTTCATTGGGTGCCTGCACCACAGCTGCCTTGGGGGAAAAAAAACAACAACTTCTATTTGGCCAGACACATGCAGCCTAAACAATACAAAGAAACAGATGTGACTGTGATTAGTCATCCAAAGGACTGATTGACTGTGAGGTTTTGTTGGGAGGTGACTTAGGAAAAGCAGAAGAAAACAGTAATCAGGCATGAGGCATGAATCAACTTTTTGATTAGATTAGCACCTTCTCCAGACCTCTAACACTTCATAATAAGAGAAACAGAGTCCTATCATGTGCCATACCTTGAGAGAATTAGTCATCTTGCTAATAGAAGTTCCCTACTATGCATTTATGACTACCCCTATGAAACATAAGAGAGGAATATGTAATAATGGGGGAAAAATGAGTGGATATTGCAGAGGGAGGGGAAGAAGGGACACACACACACACACACACACACACACACACACACACACATCCCATGAAATCTCCAGGAATTTTCAGTTCAGGTTTAGTGTATTTTTGTCCTCTCTCTTTCTCTCTCTCTCTCTCTCTCTCTCTCTCTCTCTCTCTCTCTCTCTCTCTCTCTCTCTCTCTCTTTCTCTTTCTCTCTCCCTGTCCTTCTTCTTTCCTCCCTCCCTCCCTCCATCTCTCTTGCCTTCTGCTTCAACCTTACCTTTCTTGGCCTAAAAGATCATGGCCCTCATAAGTTTTGTTCCTTAACTTAGGAGGAAATCCATTTGAAGTTGAAAAGAAATGGATACTTTTAGTAATCCATTTATTCAGTCAATCATCATATTTTTAGTCTCCACAGAGGGCTTTATTTTATGATAGGCCAGGTCATAGCTACTCATTTCCATATCAGTAGCAAAATAATTTTCCTCCCCCTTCATAAACCTAGAGAAAGTGTCTGCGCCTAGCCTTTCCTTCAGACATGTGATTTCTACCACTGGAAGCTCTCTTTTCTAGAGTGCTGTGGAGAGTTTTAAGAACATGGATGGTAGGGTATCCAGGGCTACTTTACAAGTATGCCCAGTATCCAGGCACATCAACACTTTGTTTGCCATGTTATAAGCATATCGCCTTAAAAAGGTACTTTTGTCATGGTACCACACACACAGAAAAGGTAACTATCTCTGCCCCTGGACGCCAGGAACATAGACCAACGTTATGCTATATGATATTCCATTATACTATGTACCTGTATGCCTCACATAAGAATCACTCACTTATCAGGAGGTCACTTATTCAGCAACTTCAACTATCAGGAACACAGCTCAGAAGCAGAAGGTCAAGGAGAGGCTGAAAAAAACAGCCCTTTGAGCAGCCAAAAGAGATGTCATACACTATGGCTCATGTACTTTCCTCATAGGAGAGCTCCTCCCAGGTCCTCACTCTAGCCTCTATCTACTCCTTTTTTAGCCATGTTTCTGAGAAATGCTTTTATCTCATTTCCCACCCACAGCCTAATAGAAGCAATAAATTGGAAGGGTGGGGAGGCTGCTACACAGTCATACTGACAGCAGCAAAAAGTCATAGCTGATAGTCTGTCAGCGAGGGAAGAAACAAACACAATGATAAAGAAAAAGAATACTCAGCAGTTGTAAAGGCAAAAATAGAAGTTTGGGGCCATTCAGCGTAGGGGCAAAAAGCTAATCCTGAAGGCTTCATTATTGTCATGAGGTTCTGGACTTAGACTTCCCACCACCCACCCCACTTAAAGCAAAGTGCACACAGGTTCACAGAGTTATATTGGTTACATCTCCCCTTCAGGTTTATAGGGATACACTATAAAGGGGTGGGGTGATCCTTTAACATCATTACCTCGAGCCTCTATTCCACCATATTCCTCTCCCCTACCGCTAACCACCAGTCACTGGTGCCTTTACTTTTAACCAATTAACCTCAATTAGATTTTGCTGTGAAAATATGGCAAGAACAGAAGTATAAATATTTGCCCAAACACCTAAGGAAATACTCTCCCCTTAAATAGCCTCAGTCCCTGGGGATGGTGGGCTGAAATTTCAAGCAGTTTCTAAATAATATTTGTCCCACTAAGTATATTTCCAAATATGGCATAGCTTCTGGATAAATCTTATCTCAGCCACCCCCTGGCTGGGTCAAGCACTTCATGGGCTACTTAACTCCTTGCCATTTGGCTCCAGGCAAACTCCATCATGCGTTTCTTATCCCAGCCTTCTAATGGCTTGCCAAGCTAATCCTCTGAGGCTCACAAGGCAGCCTTCACTACTTGCGAAGTGATACTCCCTCACTTAAAAACAAGGAAAAAAAAATAGAAACAGATATAACAATGATAGAAAGGAACAGCAGACCACATGTTCTCAGATTCATGCCAGCCCCTACCTGGTGGCCCATAGCATCTTGTCTGCCATATTCAATGCCAGCCAATCAGCAAAGAGCCAGATTAAGTGATCTGCTTTGACTTTTGAATATGCTATGGCCTAAGGTCTACACCCATTTGAATGGGTTCCTCTTCACCACATGGGTAGTGGACCAGAAGCAGGTACTGAAAATGTGTATTTCAAAGTCCTTTTTAATGTATTGCAGCAGCCAACTCTGCTGCATGTGCTCATCAGTACCAAGATCATTGGCCAGGCTCTGCCTGCCCCCTATACCCTGATTTAAGATCATAGAATCACAGATTTACAACTGGATAGGACAGTAGAAGTTCAAACTCTTCATTTTACAGTGAAAGACCCAGAGAAATCAAGGAGCTTGTTAGAGTCACTGCAGAAATAGTAAGTAGGTGGCAGAACCAAGATTTGAGTTTTAATCTTCTTGCTCTAAATTCATTATACTTTTCCTTTCTCACCACAGCACTGTATTAACATTGATGCTCTCAGTTATGATTCTGGATCATTAAAAAAGTTAAATTCTGCTTCCTATATTCTAATTTAGATCTCAAGAATGTATGTAATCTATTTTTTTTTAATTAAAATACCCACCAAAATGGTTAAAAGAAAAGTTTTAGCCCCTAAAGAAGCAAGCTTCAGTTATCCAGATGGTGAATTTTTTGATGATGCCAGATAATTGAGATGTTACTCCAGATGTAAAAGACTAGATGGTGAAATGAATATATGTGTTTATAGTGTAAAGAGAAAAAAAACCTCCCTCGGAAGATCTGGGAAAGTTTCCTTCTGGAAGAAGAATGCTTAAATTCATTTAGGCAATTTCAACAAACATTATATCCCATATCCCAAGCATGACACCTTTCAGTTGTTGAGACAAAAGCCCCTAGACTACATCCAGGCTTCAGAGGCTTTCAAGATTTTGGATCAATTAGTCATTTTTCCCCTCCTATTTTTTTCCATTGTAACTTTGGATACAAGCAGTCAAGTTTCCCCAGCACATGTTGCCATAGGCAACTCTGTTTGTTTAGGGTGGAGTGGTTAGTTTTGGCAGGTTGGGGGAGGAGCAATTAATTCTAATAGGTATAGAGTAAGATTAAATCCTGGTCTTTACACTGATTTTCCCATTTCTCTCTCTTCCTCCCTCCCATTCCCTTCCTAGAAGACCTCACAGAGGCACAAAAGTAGTCTGTAAATCATTTTAGTACTATAGGATTATGCAGCTGGAAAGGACCTAGGAGGTCACCTAGCCACACTTCTTCCAGGCGGATCATGCTTAATGATTCCCAGATGAAAATCTATCCTCCTGAGAAGTAGATTTCACAGCTTCCCTTGGTTACCCCTTGTATTATTTATCAGTCCTCACTGTCAAGTTCCTTTTTACAGATGTAAGAAAGCCTAACATGCTCAGGTTGGAGAGAATATACCTATATGGAAGGAAAGTATGTTTGTATTGTTGTATTTTTTAAATAGACATTCACATGGAAAAGAAATCAGGGATGGATTTAGCTTTTCAACGAGTCAGGTAGACTTGGGGAAGAAATAAAAAGATACAATGTTGAAAGAGGAAATCCTACCTCCAACCTTTTTCTCTTTTAACATCTCCCTGGTCTCTTTGTCTTTCACCAGGTCTTCTCCTAGGCATCTGTGATTGCCTCATTTCTAATAAATTTTTATTTAGGTGGATGTAAAATAGAAATCCTGATTTTGTCATCATTCTAGGTTCTATAGAGACAGAACAGTTAAGTCCCAAGTATCCAAAACACTCACATCCTGAGCTATTTGTGTTATTCCCTCATTTGCTTTTGGGATGAAAAGAGGACTTAATCTTGCTTCCCATTCTCAGTTGACATTGCTGAACAGCTACTAAATAAATGTCATATTGCAACCCAGAGGGGGCAACATGTCAGTGGACAGCACACTTGTGTACAATCTGCATAGGGTTTCAGCTACTTGGTAGCATGTGATTTCTTTAAATAATGATGGTTAGAATTGTAATTCCCTAAAACTTTAAACTGCAGGGTAGTTGCCAAACTGCATTTGATAGAGGGAGCTTCATCACCGGGAGTTTCCTTCCCTGGTATCAAATTTAAAAAGAAGCAGGATCACTAAATAAATATATGCGTCTTTAATATAATACATATATAATGTGAAATAAATTAATGTATATTTGATAGGTTATCTTTTACTGACAGCTACTATAAGCCCTTGAAATGGGTGATATTATCCCAGTTGGACATGAAGAAATAGGGAAAATAAGGGAGAGGAAGTGATTTGCCCATGAGAACACAGAATTAGTTATACCTTGGGAGGCACCAGTGTGTTATATAAATATGATCATGGATTCTTAACCTGATTTCCATGAATTTATTCTTAAAATTGTTTATTATTAAAATATGTTGTGACTATATTTCAATAGATTTAATTTATTTTCCTTTTTTATATTCTGTGTATTTTAATGTTTCAAACATTTAAAAACATTATTTTTTGAAGAATTCCATAGGCTTCACCAGACTGCCAAGGGGGTCAAATCAAAGACACAAATGGTTAAGGATCCCTGCCCTAAGCAATTAAAACTTGAGAGGTTTTTAGAGGCTTTGTAGTACTGCATCAGTTCAGGATGGAGGGGAGCCAATGTTATTGAGTAGGTGGGCTGGCTGGTAAATCCTCCAAGATGCTGTGGGCCTGTATTTCCTGCCAGGGCCTTTCCTCTTGAGATACATGGCATTGGGCCACTAAGTTATTGTTTAACCACTTGTTGCTGTTCTTATCATATGTTCCCTTTTTGGGGTGAAACACTCCATTAACTCTGGTTTGGCCTGGGCTTGATTCCCATTTTGGTTCCTGCTAACTTGAAGCAGTAACAGGAGCAAATGGAAATTGTTTGGCTTGCTCCCCTGTTACTCTGTGGTTTCACCACTGTGTGCACAGGACTGCTGCACATGTGTGAACATTTCTGCCCCAGGACTGGGGTCACCAAATGCAATGACAGGCTGCTCTGGGAGAGTCATCCTCTCTTATTTACAGAGCATCTCTGGAATCTCCTAATCTCTAAGTACTATTCTCCATCTGATCCAAGGGAAGTGATGGGTGCCATCATCTTTGCTGGACCAGAAGCAGAAGAAATGACCAATAACCTCTCCCCTAAGCCTGATTGGCAGCAAGCCAGTCAGTGGCAGGAGCTACAGGCAGAACCTAGAGTTTTAGTATAGTCCCTACAGGTTCCTTCTGGCTCCTGATGAGCTGAACCATTCTTGGCATGAGACTGCTGTTATTTGAGAAAATTAGATGAAAATTCATATCCATACCCCTTGCCATCTTAGGGACCCTGTGGACAAGCTAGTCTATAGCTACTTACTAAAATATATAGACTGAGACTAGGGGGAAAGGGTCCCTTTAGAGAATTAAAGAGATTGGCCTGGTACCTGTGACACTGAGCTTCCCTAAGATGTCCTTGGTGCAATGGTCCTGGAGCCATTAAAGCAGTTCATCACCAGGAGCAGATGCAAACACCTGGTTTTTATATAACATTTGGTCAATATTCTTTCCTGCCCCTGTTGCTGTTGGTTTTGTTATTGTGGCTGTTGGTGGTGGTGGTGATGGTGGTGGTGGTGGTGGTCCTATGTTTTCAAAGAATACGTGATATCGATCAATGTCTTGACTTGTGTGTGAATTGGATTTAAGTGAGACAGAGCCACACAAAGTTGTCAGCTTCACTCTCTCTAAGGATTCTTTATTTTTCTCTGTATAATCCTAAACTTGACCTAGGAGGAATAAAATAAGAGCAATGATGAATGAGTCCATACATAGACACTGACTTGTTATTTTCCCCACCAGCCTTTTCAAGCCGATGGCTGGTGTGATACAATCAACAATCGAGCCTATTGTCAATATGATGGTGGAGATTGCTGTTCTTCAACCCTTTCTTCCAAGAAGGTAGGTGAACAGTGTTTAGGCAGAGGGGACCCAGGGGATAAGAGTAGATTTTTTTTTGGTTTTGCAGGGACAAGGCAGAGCAATTGGGGTTATGTGACTTGCCCAAGGTCACACGGCTAGTAAGTGTTATTCAACTCAGGTCCTCCTGATTCCAGGGCCAGTGCTCTATTCACTGTTATATATATATAGCTAGCCAACCCCTAGTGTAGATCTTGCTAAAAGCACTGAGTTACTCTTGCACTGGTCCATCAGCCAAACCAATCTGAGTTTTTGGCAGGACCTGATTTCCAGAAACAGTCTACTTATTTTCCTCAAATATCCCTTCTTTGTAGCACACACACACACACACACACACACACACACACACACCTCATATAATCTTGCATTAAGAGGAGCATAGACTCTAGAACTAGAGAAGTGATATTTCTACTGTATTCTGCTCTGGTCAGACCACATCTAGAGGATTATGTTTTATTTTGGGTCTTACAATTTAGAGAGGAAACTGATAAACTAGGAAGTGTTCCAAGGAGAACAATCACATGTAGGTTTCCCTTAACCATGCTATACAAAGATCATATAGGAACTGGGGATACTCAATCTGGAGAAGAGAAGACTTGAGGAGTAGGGGAAAAGACCATGATAGCTGTCTTCAAATGTGTAAAGGGCTGCCATAGGGATGAGGCATTAAGGCTTATGTTCCTAGGCTTCAGGGAGCAGAAATAGGATCAATAAATGGATGGAAGTTACAGAGATAGAGATTCCAGTTTGACCCAAAGAAAAACCTTCATAAAACTGGCATTATCCAAAAGCAGGATGGGCCAGTTTTGGAATTAGTGAATTTCCCTTCAATCAAAGGCTAGATGTCTGTTTGTAAAGTATGCTGTCATGGGGGCTCTTGTTCAGGTATGAGAGGAATTATTAGATGGCCTCAGAAGCCCCTCCCTCCTCTAGTGTTCTGTGTCTCCTTAAATGGATTTTTTTTGAACATTCAGGAGAAAGAAGGAGCCCTGGGGGAAAGGGAGAATCTTAAGAGTTACAGGATTCAAGTTGAGGGTTTTTAGAATGGTTCTGTGTTCTTAAGTCTTGTTTAGTCCCAGCAACAAAAGTAGAAGGTGCAATAGACCAGTCATCCACTACATCCATTCTCACTTAACACCATCTGCCCCAAACCCTCATAGAATAAATGAGAAGAAAGATTCATTTGTTGAGACGGCCATGAGGTGATATCTGATTTTTTATTAAATGACATAAGTAAATTATTTATTCAAGAGAACATTCCACAGACCACACTAGAAGTCTCCCTAGGCCATACTTTGTGAATCACTGATTTGGATGTGCTAAGAACACTAGTATAAGAGTAATAAGGAAGGAATGGATTGAATAGGCTGTAATGGCCTTTCTGACATGCTATTGTAGAGGAGATTCTGCTCTTCCTAATCATAGGATCATGGATTTAAGGCTGGAAGTGAAGACAGAATCCATGTGGTGGGACAGAATAGGAGGAGAATGGGAAGATTTTTGGAAAATCTGCTCAGTTGCAACTGGTCAAGGAATCTTGCTTCATTCTTTCCATGTGGGCCTACAATAAATTACATACACAGTATCAGTCTGTGCAATTTACACATTCGTTTCAGTTCAAAAAGTCTATGAATGTGTAGCATCCAAAACATCCAGTAGCCATCCCAGTTCCCAAACTAAGTTCAGAAGGATCAATTTCCCATCATCTCCCATAAGCCTGAAGTGCAAGATTGAAACTCACCCAGATCGGTCCCTACATTGAGGCTGAAGAAGACTTTGATCAAGGAGTCCATCTGACTGCCACTCCTCCTCTCCGTGCTGTGTTTCTAAGGGATTCCTGGTCAACCAAGGAGGTAACAGGCAGGATGAGAGCCATTTGCCATTTATTTGTTCTTATCTCATGCTCCTACTGGTCATGGTTTTACTGTTCCCTCATTTCAACACCCATGAATATCATTTCACATAAACCAGTATTTAAAGAGACCTTACTCCTCCTGGTATACCATTTAGTACATTTGTCCCCAGACACGTGACTTTTAGCTGGGAGCAGTATCCCAGCAACACTACCTGGCAAATTCCTGGATCAGTCCTTCCACTTAGGTTACTTGGATAATCATCGAGTTCATGTGCTGAATAGATTTCTCTTGGTTATGGATTTGACTCTATTGGATTTTTTGGTCAAATACAAGACAAGATATCTGAGTGTTCTTCACATATTTCTCAGAGTAGTAGTGTGCTCTATGTACCATGACTCCAGTAAATTGTTGTAGACAAATTGGCAGCAAGGAAAATCTGAAGGTACAGCTGTTGGGGGAAGAGAGATCTGGTAGAAATGTAGGTATGTTCTGGACCACTTCTGAAAGGAGGGAGTCCTAGAAAGAAGGAGCTTAGTTACTGCCAAGATGGTAGAGGAATGCCAGAGAAACTCAGATCACTGAACATTTTAGGAAATCTTTCGAGCAGACAAGACAGATACATTTATCTGGGAAGGAATAAAAAATGGCACAATTTTCCTATGAAACTATTAAGACTCCTAAGACTATAACAGTGCTTTAACTCCTGCAGTACTACTACTACAACTACTACTACTACTGCCACTATTTCTACTACTACCACTACCACTACCACCCCTACTACTGACATCATCAGCAGCAGTACCACCACTTCCCTCCCCACCCCCCACCCCCACTACTACTACTGCTACTAATACTGATGCTGTTAGTACTACTACTGATAACAACTAACATTTGTATAATACTTTAAGGACTGCAAGATGTTTTACACATTATCTCATTCTGATCCTCGCTGTAACTTTGTGAGATAGGTGTGACAACTACTCCATTTTTAAGATGAGGAAACTGAGTCTAAGGGAAGCTAACAGTTTTGCCCAGAGTCACACAATTTGTAAGTACTTAATGAAATATTTGAACTCAGATTTTCCCAACATCAAGATCAGTACTCTAAAATGCTATATCACCTGGTGGCAATATAGTAAATGTCAGATGTCCCAGATTAGGAGTCAGAAAATGTATAGTTTAGTATAAACTCTGTCACTAATATATGGGGCACTGGACAAGTTATTTAACTTGTCTAATCTTGTTTTCTCATCTGTAAAATGAGTATCCCACCTACCTTATTGTGATATAGTTGATGGAGAGCTGGTCTATCAGTTAGGAAGATCTGGGTTCGAGTTGCATCTGATATATTCTGGCTGTATGACCCCTGGCAAGTCATTTAATGTCTCTGTGTCCCAGGTGACCCCCCCAAACAAGTATTCTTATCCATTTTCTGTGATATTGGACCCCTTGGGCAATCTAGTGAAACCCTTCTCAGAATAATGTTTGTTTCTTTCATTCATAACTACATGTTTGAAGGAAATGCTAAATTTCAGTTAGAAGTTAGTGAAAACAAAGTTGTACTATTTTCTTCTCCATTGAGGTTGATAGACACCATGAAATTTCTTCATGAAGTCAGGGATACCAGGTTAAGAATCCCAGTTAGGAAACTGTAAGTGAGAGGACTTTCTATTTCTCCATCACTGGAATGGGTTTTATCATTACACATTTCTTACACAAGTGAAATCAATATTGACATCAAGGAAGAAAAAAATATTTACCTCAAAGGTCTTAGGGCAGCGGTTCTCAACCTGTGGGTTATGTTGAATTTGTCACAATCCTGCATATCGGATATTTACATTAAGATTCATAACAGTAGCAAAATTACAGCTATGAAGTAGCAACGAAAATAATTTTATGGTTGGGGTCACCACAACATGAGGAACCGTATTAAAGGGTCGTGGCATCAGGAAGGTTGAGAACCACTGTCTTAGGATATGAGACAATCAAATGAGACAATGGGTATGAAGAGTATTAAAGTACAAAACCAGCAGGATGCTTTCAGAAAAACCTAGAAGGACTTACATGGATGGATGCAAAGTGAAATAAGCAGAACCAGAATACAATAGCAGCAATATTGTATGTTGATCAACTGAATTACTTAGCTATTCTGAGAAATACAATGATCTAAGAGAATACTGAGGGACTTAAAATGAAAAATTCTATCCATCTCCAGAGAAAGAAATTATGGAGTCTGAATGAAGATTGAAGTAGGCTTAAAAAACTTTATTTCTTTTCTTTTTGTTTTCTGTCACAATATGACTTACATGGGAAGAAAATATAAAAAACAGGAACTGCCTATTTTGGGTATTTCATCTAGATATAAGAAAAGGTAGTGACAGTGCCATAAAGATAATTTTGGGTGAATTGTGGGTAAATGTGATCTTGAAATAAACAGTATGGGATTTTTAAAAAAGGAAACACCCCCC